>JASAND010026439.1:0-32187 GCA_030248195.1 Trissonchulus latispiculum
GTTTTGGTGGTCAAGAAATGATGCCTAAAGTAAGTGTGTATTGGAAGTATGGATTGGTAAGCAGAAAGTGAAGCAAATATTTTATGTAGTACGTGGAGCAAGCCATCCGTGTCTTTTAGGAAGTGACTTCCTTTCAAAGGTAACCATTAACTTTGTTGATCGAGTACTGTTTTATGAACAAGAGCAAGTCCCTATTATTGAAGATGTGTCGGTGTTCGGCAGCACTGTCAATCTGGCGGAGACTTGTCATATCCCAGCTATATATATATGCATACATATATGCCATCACGGAGGTCAAGCATCGATCGGGATTATCAAACGGAAATGCTGACGCTTTGTCTCGACCACCGCTTGCTCAGGTAACAGCTGTAGTAGCACAATTAAACTTGGACAAAGTTAAAGACGAGCAACAGAAGGACCAATTTTGTAAACTGATCTTTCGGAAAAAGGCAGGAGATGATGTCGCCCTTCAACCAGGATGCAGCGCAAGTAAGTTTGTAGTCCGTGACGGATTGCTTTATTTCCGTTCACGTAGGAAGCGAACATTACGGCTGGTCATTCCACTGGAAATGAAGGTAACGATACTGGAACAAATTCACGATGCTCCGTTATCGGCACATCTGGGTTTTCAAAAGACTCTTGGAAAGATCACGCCTCGCTACTACTGGCCGAACCTGGCAGAAGATGTACGATCTTATGTCCAAAAGCTGCGTGAAATGCCAAGAACGAAAGCAGTCTCCAAAAGAGCAGACCGGCTTTGGAACCAATTCCTGTGTCTGGACCATTTGAAATGATGGGCGTCGATGTGTTGGGGGCCTTTCCCAAAGACGAAACGGAAGAACAGGTATTTATTAGTTTTGTCGACTACTTTACTAAGTGGCCGGAAGCTTTTGCTGTTAGTTCAGTTGAAGCTGACGTTGTTGCTAGAAAATTTGTTGAAGAAATTGTAGTTCGACATGGGTGTCCTAGTGTACTGCTTTCGGATCAGGGTACAAACTTTACCTCGCGGTTAGTCAAAGACGTCAATAAAATTTTAAATTGTGAAAAAAGGCAAACGACTCCCTACCATCCTCAGTGTGACGGTCTTACCGAAAGATTCCACCGTACCTTAATCAGTATGTTATCTATGTACGTTTCAGAGAACAGAAAAGACTGGGACCAGTATTTGGACTTTTCCCTTTTCGCATATCGAACTAGTGTAAATGCAACTACTGGATTTTCACCCTTTGAATTAGTATACGGTAGAGAGCCGAAGTTGCCTTTAGACGTATCTTTACGCAAGGAGGAAAGAAAGTACTCTGATCCAGCAGACTACAGACACCACTTGGTGAAAGGACTGAAATGTGTTTTCGCCAAGGTAAGGTCTAACATCAGCGATGCTCAGCGAAAACAGAAAGAACACTATGACCAACATGCGGCAGAGGTAAATTTTGACTTTGGACAACAGGTGATGCTCAAACTAGTGCCTAAGGATCGAAAGCTTTTGCCCAGGTTTAAAGGTCCTTATAGAATTTTGAGGAAGACATCCCCTGTTAATTTTGTTCTTATTGACGATAAGACAGGTGAGGTAACTAAAACTGTTCATGCGAAGAATTTGAAGCAGTTTCACAGTCGAAATTAAGTTAGTGCCCAATAGGATAGGAATAAATGTTTGGATGTCTGTGGGAGTGAATGCTTTAAATGTGAATGAATGATTGGAGGTATACCTTAGGATCCATGGTTTGCCGTGTATGATGCGATGTTAAGTTGAGTTGAATGTGTTGAAAAGTGAGTTTGTCCAATTCTAGATAGGACTCTATCCTTGGGTATGAAACATATTTTGTACTGTTAGATGAATAGGTCTTGGTTGATTTTCCAACGTTGGTCAAATTTTGACATAAGAGTTATGTGAAAGCGGTTAAAAATGCCAACAATGCAGGTACTGAGTTCTCAGTGGTGTTTTCATGCAGAAGCCCTGGCAAAGAAGATGAAATTGGAATGTGGAAGATAAAGAAGAATCTTAGATGCTGGCTAAGTTCACGAATGGTCAATTATTGGCGGAAAGGTAGGATTTCTCTGAAATGATAAGTAAGTTGGAATTCTAACTTTTGTTAGTGTTGACTGTTTGTAATTTGTGTCAGTATATGATTTGAAGGCAAGTGTCCATCATGGGGATGGGCCGGCCGACGCTTGGTTCTGAAAATTTGAAATTTTGTATTTTTTGTATTGGTTGTACATGTGTGTCCAGTTTTGGGCCCATGAGTTTGCTGTTGTGTGTGTCCGCTAAAGTGGGCCCGTGTTGGAGAAGTACTTTTGATTAGGATTTGGGTTTGGTATTTGTCGTCTGGAATGTGCTTTTGGAAAAATTCTGGCACATGTCCTAAGTTTAGGGCTGGCCTTCGATTGTCAGCCCTCAAAACAAGAGGACTTGACAATCGTGACCGTTACAATAGTTTTTGAAATTTATGGAAAATTTAGTGAAATGTGTATATTTGGTATTTCTTGGTGCTGTGCTTATGTCCTCTCTTAGAGGGCTGGCTGTTGTTTTGATTTGTGACATTTTTTCCTGTGTCTTGTATAAATTTTTTAAAGCCTGAAAATTTTGCTGATCCCATCTCTGACCCATTTCTTACTACTCATTTTTATTACTTCCAGTAAGTTAAAAATTAAAAAAACATGTCCTAGCTAAATTTGTAGAACCTAGCTCAGTTGTTGCCGGCCAGTAGAGCTATCTCAGCAACCTCAGAGAAATTTCTATGCCCGTCCTAGAAAACGGCGTTGGGCAGCTCAATCGGAATCCCTAGAGGTAAACAACATACTTGCGAAATTCTTCGTCGGGTCTTTTTCGTGCTTTTCTCCATCGAGATTTCTCCATTGACTGGTCCAGGATGGCTTCTTTCTTCAAGATGACGTCTGGCGTAAGGAGGGTCCAGGACCGAAACTCCTTTGCCACTCCAGTGTCCTTCAGCCTTGATGATTTGGTCTGCCAAACTTGCTTTGGGACCAGACTTTCAAAGAAAGCCTGGGCACCTGACACAAGCTTGACAGCCAGTAGGCTGCTGGAGTCTTCGTGAGTTGAATCAGGAATGAAATGAAACTTATGTAAGTGTAAGAATTTTGTCCTTTTATACTGTGAGTTTTCGTAGATAGTAGTTCTATTATGCAAATTAGTTAAGCGAGATTGAAGAAATATAAAAAATTTTGACCGGCACCTGGATTCGATCACCCAATCTTGGGATTCGGAGTCCAGAGCCTTGACAGTTAAGCTAACCGGTCATGAAAGAAAATCTGGTAACGATTATTATGAAAGAAAATTCGGCATTTAACTGTACATTTGTTATCATTATCTTATGCTAATTCATTGTAGGAACTAACTGTGGTCAGTAAGAAACACAGGTCAGGAAACTTGGAAGAAGCCATTTATTTTCCACTGGCCAACATCGCTGGAAAACGAAGTGATGGAAGCAAGAAGAAACCTAAAATCTGGACGAACAATCTATTTTGTTTGCTTTGCATCATCATTCATTAGTCTTCGATGGGGAGAGTATTTCACTTGTTTGCAAATACTATTTTGGTTTCGGAAATTCAAAGGGGAGAGATCGATTTCTGGGAAGGTCTTTTGTACCGTCTGTGTCCACTTTCGGTGGGTCAACGGGAGAATCGCAAACGTCTGCGTCCACTGTCAGTGGGCCAACGAGAGCAAACCTCGGTGTCCTCTAACGGAGGGTCCAGGTAATTTTGATTTTTGAGTGTGTCCAAGGACTGATGGGCCCTCACTATTCTCAGGTCATTCTTTGATTTCGCGATGATTAGTGTATTTGGATTGTGCGATCTCTCCAGGAAGAAAAGTTTATGGAATTGAAAAAATCTAACTATTTCAAGACTTAGTTTCTATTTTTGCTTGTTTGATTTTTGTTTATAGCCAGATTTGGCATTTTTGCTATCATAATGTTGGATTGAGATTTTGTTTCTTGCTGACATGTTATTTGTTTGTTATTGTTTATTATTTGTTTGTTATTCAGTTATTGCTAATAAAATTAGCAATGGCCGCAGGACTTCCGCGCAATGGAGGGTCCAATCTAAAGGGGGAGGAGTGTAATGTGTTTCACGTGAATACTATTCCGTCTGGAATCAAAGTCGGATACCTAATTTGCATATTACACGAAACTACCTAATTTGCATATCCCGGTACTATAAAAGCGCATGCCGAAGTCTCTGGGGTCAGTTGTTATTCTTGCATCATCAACGCCTCCACTAGGATTCCTAACATCACAGGTTTCCATGATTGATGACTTTGAGTTGCCTCCGTTCTCCCGGGCCATCATTAATGCCATGGTTGAGATTCCCCCAGAGGTTGAGCTGGGTGTGGAAGGTGACTTTGAGCCTCTCCCCGATAAGTTTGAGGCTGCCCAGAATCCTGTGCAACCAATCTCTTGCATGTCCGCTCGGGTCCGGCTCGACGATAAGATCATTCTTGTTTGTGTCGAGAATTACTCTGGACAGCCAGTTAAGTTGCATGCTAGGGAGTCGTTAGGTACCGTGCGCCCAGACGTTCCCACAGAGGATAAGCAGGACTTTAAGAGACACGCCTATGGCTGTTACTATGTTCGGAGTCCTGCTATTTCGGTGCGTTACAGGCCGAATATGGTGCGTCGGTAAGCCAAATTCGCTGCGTCAGAGGCCGAATCCGATGCGTCGGTAAGCCAAATTCGGTGCGTCAGAGGACAAATCCGGTGCGTCGGTAAGGCTATTTCGGTGCGTTACAGGCCGAATCTGGTGCGTCGGTAAGCCAAATTCGGTGCGTCATAGGCCAAATCTGGTGCGTCGGTAAGCCATATTCGGTGCGTCAGAGGACAAATCCGGTGCGTCGGTAAGCAAATTCGGTGCGTCAGTGGACACATCCGGTGCGCAGACAGGTCAAATCAATTGCGTGCTTGCATGCTAACAAATTTGGTGCGTAGACAAGTCAAAACTGTGTGGAGATTGAGGAAACTAATTTGTGGCAACAGATGGGTAAATAAGTTAAATTTTGCTTCGCGTCCAAGTCTTCAAAAAATCATGTAGGTATCATTTCGGTGCGTATGTGGGACCTGGGGTGGTCACCCCCCGTCCACCCCCCCCCATTGCCCAGGTGTGGTTCGGACCCCCGGTAGTGGTGTCTTACAGCTGAATCAAGTATTGTCAGAACCTGACGGTATTGCTCAAGGATATCGTACTGTTTCTGCGCGAGAAAGTCCTAAGACTTTAGCAGACCTGCCCGAGTGCTTTAAGGATCTGCCCAAGCCCTCTGCTGAGATGACCGCTATTGAAATGGATCAGATGTGTGCCAAAGCCTAACGGAAAGTGGAGGCTCTGCATAGACTTTCGTCGGATAAATAAGGTTTCTCAGCCCGACATCTGCCATCTCCCTCGTATTGATGATGTGCTAGTCGCCTTGAAGGGTGCGCGCTATTTTAGCACGTTAGATTTAAACAAGGGTTTCAATCAGATTGAAACAGAAAAGGAGTCTAGGTCTAAGGCTGCTTTCAACACCTTCCATGGACAGTTCGAATATAACGTTCTTCCTTTCGGACTGAAGTCTGCCCCTGGTAATTTCCAGCGGTGCGTGGAACGAGTCTTGGGTAACTTGCAGTGGAAGAGATGCATCATCTATATAGACGACATCCTAATTTTCTTCTGGATATAACTTTTAAGGAACACCTAGATATTATGCAGGAGATCTTTGACCGTTTGCAAGCAGCGGATTTGAAGCTCAATACTGAGAAATGTAGCTTCCTCCAGAAAGAAGTCATGTATTTAGGGCATATTATCTCTCCTCGAGGCGTTGAGCCCTTGGCTGACAGAGTGAAGGCCATTTACGAGTTTGCAGTTCCCTACAATCTGAAGGAGGTTGAGAGCTTCCTCGGTATGTGTGCTTACTACGCCAAGTTCATTAAGGGTTTCGCCTCGCTTGCCAATCCGCTGTATCAGCTGAAGAAGAAGGAGACTAAGTTCAAATGGACCTCACAGTGCCAGACTGCCTTCCAGGATCTGAAGGATGCTTTGCGAAATGCCCAAGTTCACGCTCACCCAGATATAGAGAAGCCTTTCGTTCTTCATACATATGCTTCCGACCTAGGTTTAGGAGTAGTTCTCTCGCAAATTCAGGAGGACGGCAAGGAATACCCTGTCGCCTACGCTGCCCGGTCCCTCCGTAAGCATGAAAAACATTATAGCACTTTCATCATCGGTTTCATCAAAATTTGCAAACAACTTGTGACCACAAGTCACAAGCCACAAGTAAATGACAGGCAAGCACGCTGAAATGACGTCAGAGCTCACAAGTTCGGGAAAGTACTTGCGGTGAAAGAAGATGCCGTAATAGAAGCAATTGGAAACCAAAGAACTACAGTAAACAAAAACAATAATTCAAGAATTATGCAGCGAACGGAAGACTTTTTGAAAGTTAAATTGCTCAGTAATTAAATAAGCAATAGAAAATAAAGAAATGGATACAAGAAAAGTAAATTAACTAAGAATCACCACGCTTAGATACACGAATGAAAATTGTATACATAATCAGTTTAGTAGATTGAAAAAGTTTCAAATTTATACCAAAACTTAGCGCTGCAAATTTCAGTAAAGTTTAGGCCATTTCATTTGTTAATTGTTCCGATTTCGAGAAAGCGTCGTCGTCCTTCAGAGAACGAGTAAACTCATTTAATATTAATTTTTATTAATTAAAATTTGAGTGCGACAACTGATACCTTGACTTGTGGGATTTTGCAGCTGTTTGCAGGTACTTGTGAACTTGTGACTTGTGGCCGGTGGCTTGATGAAACCGAAACTAGAAAATCAACTTGTGGGCAACTTGTAACAAGCAGGGTCTTTGCTTGTGACTTGTGGCTTGTGACTAATCGTTGATGAAACCGAAATTGCTTGTTGCTTGTAAACTTGTGAACTTGTGACTAATGATGAAATAGGCCCCAGTTCATTTCAGGCCTAAATAAGGCAATCTGCAAGTTGGCTGACGTTAAGAAGATAGAAACTACTAAGCATAACCCGTCGAGCAATGGTCAGGTTGAGAGGTGGCATAGGACCCTGAAACACATGCTAAAAACTGCGGTGCAGGAGCATATAGACTGGAACCGAATGGTTCCCTACTGCACCTTTGCCTATAATACTAGTATCCACGCTTCTACTGGGGACACGCCTTTCTACCTTTCGCATGGCTGGGACCCTACGTTGCCCAATAGCTACCAACTCTTGAAACCCGGAGAATTCCATAGAGTCCCTGACTATGTAGCTCAGGTCTCCGAAGGTTTGAGAAAGGCTTGGAAGCTGGCTAGTGATCACATCCAAGCAGCCCAGATTTCCCAGGAAAGAAACTATAATCGTGGTGTCAGGCAGACTGCCATCCTTCCTGGTGATTTGGTCATGGTGGCTGTTCCCCGAAGACAGCATCTGGGAGGTCTCAGTCATAAGTTTCTTCCCTCGTATAGTGGACCTTATCGCATCATTAGTGTAAATGCACCAGTGGCTCATATCAGAATGGCCAATAACCGTAAGGCGAACATACATGCTGTGAATTTCCGTCGGTTGAAGCCGGCCCAGGTTCCACATGTCCTGCCCACGGATCGAGATGACCCTATGGAGGACATCCTGGACGTCGAGCCGCATGTGGCCAAGGAGCTAGATGACGAGGCTGTCTCTATGCAGGCACAGAGAGCATCTCTCCGGATATTCGGCAATCTTTTGATGATATTCTCGCTGAAACTGAGAAGGACGTAGAGCTAATAGCTGAGGCCCCTGTCCAGTTGAGCTGGGTCCCTGTAGATAACGACTGGTTGATTGTCCAAGCCGAGCGATTAGGGGATCCCTACATAGGCCATCATCAGCATCTAGCTGACTGGGGCGCTGAACAGTCCCTGACCTATCCCACTCTAGTCCAGAACGTGCAGGGAGATGGGAATTGTTTCTACCGGGTGTTGTCACACGTCCTGTATTATACGAAAAATGAGTATCAGAAGGTTAGGGAATTTATGTGCAGACACCTGACCACCCAACCCGGCGTACTGCAAAACATGTTGGGACATGAGCCGAATTATGACCCAGAAAGCCTATTGGTCGACAAGAAATATGCCACTGAGATGGAAATCCTGCTGGCTTCAGCCATGATGAACACTCCGATTTATACCTACACTAATCCTCGAAACAATTATTGGACCTGGCAGGGATTCCGGCCGGGGATGCTGGGTACTGACCCGACTCCGGATCCTAGAGTCATTTATATTTGGCACGTAACCGGGATCAGTATATGTACGTGATGGATATTGAGAGGGGCCCCATGCGGAAGTTTCATCCGAAGCTGCCGAAGGTTATTAAAACCTTTGGCACAGCTTTCCGTCGTCGTCATTAGGCTGTGATATAATATTAGTTGTACAGATTAGGTAGTGTTGGTGTTTGGAATGTGGCAACGAGCAGAAAAAGCTTGCTCAATTGTCTCAGGAGATTTCCCTACTTATCTCTCTTTGGGAAATAGTTAGTCTCAAGTTTCAAAATGATTCACTGTGTTAAACTTAAAATTCCAGTTAGCTAACCTAAACAATCTTCGTTAAATCTTACCCAAAACATCTCTATTAAATGTATTGCAACAAAACAGTGACTGCCCTTTTCCACAGTACAAGCACCATTTAGTGTATAGTTCCTCCTTCCGTTGTAAATAGGCCCCTGAAGTTAGCATATGTCTGTAGGTAATCTCTTGAAACTATGTGCATAAGTGCATAAACGATCGTAAGTGTAGCCGGTTGTGCCAAAGTCCTCAGAAAATAGTTCGGACATCCCAATAGTCGCTAGCCCCATGACTACCTCTGAGAAGGCACAGTCAAGGCCAGACTTCTGAGTAAGTAATGAACAGTTCTGATTAGCTGAGTCTATATATCTGTAACGGCCTACAACTACTTTCGTTAGTTTAGTTGAATTAACACAGAGATGAATCAAGCTCCAGCTGCCCTTAAGTTCGTCGACCGGATCCAGATCCCCGTCACTGTTCGTAGCTATCAGAATCAGATACACTTCAAGAGTTCGGATCCCGTCACTGGAGCGCTTAGTAACTTCGGAAAGGCTCCCCCTCGAGCTGGTGGTCAGAATCTTCTTAGTTGTCTTGGTACAGGGTGCTGAAATCGGAGACTGGTTATCAGGCCACCCTAGCGTACTTGTATGAGCAATATGCCGTTTCCAAGAAAATGATCGCTGCCCATGAAGATCAGCTGGCCGTCAAACGGATGGCCCGGGAACTGATTCCCAGTTCCCTCTTGTCTGATCTGGAGGAGCAACGGCTCCTTAAGTTCTCCATCAGAAGTTTCGTCTCCCCTACTTTCGCAACCAGCTGATAGGTACGGGTGAGGCCCAATTGATGGAGGCTACTACCAGTACAGTTTGGGGTATCGGTAAGGACCTGACTGCCGTCCATGCCATAGACGAGCAGCACCGTTACCGCATGATGCGTCAGCATGTCGAGCAAACGCAGCCGCTCAACCTGCTGGGTCAGCTGTTGGAGTTCTACCGATCACTTCATAGTCCTGTGCTGTTCCGGCCTTTTGACAAGAAGAACGTCCTGCTCATCGGTGGTCCCCTACTGGAACCTCTGATGCCGTAATTCTGCAATACGACGGACACTCTGTTCAAGGTTCGCCTGAGTAAGCCGATGCCTACTAATTGTCTGAGAGTGGTGCTGACCCAGAGGTCGCCATTTCTGGCCGAGATTCTCCTCGTGCCGGAGATTTCCGCTCCGACGATCACTACGATCAAAACCGAGATGTTCAAGTTTGATCTGTTGCTAGGCCAGCAGGTTCCATTGATTTATCCGGACCATCGCCTGGCTCCGACCCAGTCGTATCCCGCCTGGCTGGCTGCTCCCAAGTCAGCTGGGGTCCCTCGCCAGTATCTGAAGGATGTCCCAGCGCGAGCCGCTCTAGATTGGACCAGTTTTCGCATTGAATCTGCTGGATTGGTCTTTCGGCCTTCGCCGCCTGGCGCCTATACTGACGGTGCTCCTCCACTGCAGAAGGAAGTGACCGATTACCTCAGCTTCCTGCAGTTGGAACATACCTACAACTTCAGTGAGTATCGGGCTAAGCGACCTTCCCCTAGAAATCCGATTTTCGTCTTGTCCGGAAATCGACGGCCACCAACGCCGCGGTAGACCAGGTGACCTGTCTCAATCGCCAGATGGGGACCCCACCTCGGTCTCGGCACTGCCCTGGCAGCCGATCCAGCGAGCGTGCCCCAAAACGGAAGCGCGACTTCTTCCCGCGGCGCCGCCGCCCGACCATTCCCTTCATGCCTGGTACGACCGAATGGTTCAAGCCTGTGGAACAGCCTTCCAAACGTCGCTCCATTCGCTGACTATTTCTTCCGACGATGGCTTGTATATAGACTCTGCCGGATCCTACATCAAGAAAATACAAAAAAATCAGATAACTATAAAAATCCAAAAAAATACTGAAAACCATAGAACTTCTAAAAATATTGTCTTTTCTTAATTGTATAGCCCTCGTCTTGTCTTATCTTCGTAACTCAGCGCTTTGACATTAATAAATTGGTTGCCACGGTAATGCCTTGTATATATCTGGTATGTGCTGTATATATGCTGACTGAATGAGAAGACATTAATTCTGAGAAGTAATTTTGAGTCGGAAAAGGTGATATGGTAGTTAAATCGCTTATATGGTCTAGTTCCCTAACCCGCTGAGTCGAAGTTAGAAGAAATACGCAATTTGAACCATGTTTATGCTGAGTCGTGTTCATGCAAAACAACTCGTCTGGGTACGTTTGTTTCAGAAAATGAGTCAGAACTCCGTCTATGACCTTTATGACATGAGGTCTCCGATGCTCCCACTGTCAGCGATTCCGACGCGTCTCCTGCCCCCAGGACCCCTCCTCGTGGCGCCTGCTGTGTCGGCTACGCTGCCTACGCCGTGGCTACGTCCACTCCCATAAGGTGGGAAAGCCCGCCGTACAGCCCACGATCCTCCCAGCTGTCGCCTGTGAGTCTGCCGTCGATTGTGGGGATCACGCCCGCATCACCTGACCCCTCGGACAGTGGGTCCTTGTCCACTACCCTTTCGGACTCGGAGCTGGAAACTTCCATGTCCATCAACGTGTCCATGCAGTATTTCGGAGTGGTGGGCGCCAACGGGACCCACTCGTTCGAGGTCCAGCCTATGTATCAATCCCCTCCTTCCATGGCTACCCCGGAGCCCCGGACGCCACAGCCGTGGCACCCCCAGACTCCCAACTATCAGTTGGGCACACCTCCCCCGGCTCCGGCGGCTTACGTCCCCCAGTCGCCGGACTATCCTCCCAGTCCCGAACCGGCGGTGGCACCGCCGCCTCGCCCCCAACTGCCTCCGCAGGTCATCTCCCTGCCTCAGCTGTGCCCGGTCCCCAAGCTGGGCGGGTACGCCCGCAACGCCCCACCCCAGCAGCCCCTCTTCAGCATGGCCTTGCCAAATGGCTGGTCCATGGATGAACAGTTTCACGCGCCTTCCGAGGTCGGGCGGGTTCTCCTCTATCTGGAGGCCAACCCCGTGGACCACGAGGCCCATCCGTCCAGGGTCATAAATCAGATCCTGGATCTCGTGGAGCTGATCGCCCAGGATGGCGTCAATCCACTGGTCACCAACTACCGGGTTCGCACAGCGGTGGACCTGGCCCAAGTCCAGTTGGTGGATCATGTGCCTTTCCGCCTGCCCCGCCATAGTTCGTACGGGGCCTTAGGGGCGAGAGGCCAACGGATCCAGCAGGCCCGCCGCCTGCTTCACTTCTTGAAGAACATGAAGTGGGTCCGCGACCGCCTTCCCCCAAGTGGAGCACCTGTCTCTTTAAACGGGTGGAGGAAGGGCGGTTTCGGAGAGGATCCGCCGCCTCCGCCTGGAGCTGCCGGCGGTGCCGCAGCCGTCTGAACTATAACAGCCCCGCTGGCCGCTTTCCGGCCTCGGCCATTGTAAATATAGCAGCAGAATTGACTGATAATCTGTACAGTTCCTTAGTCCTCGACGATATGCCTGTATAGACATTTTCTCCTTGTACAGATAATTTCGCTTATATGTGCCTGTGCTGAACTTCATGTATGAATATGTGTGCTGAATCCATGAATAAAATTAGCTAGGTAAAGACTAACTCAACTCTAGGGAAATCAACTTTAGATGGTTATTCGGTAGGTAGGGACAACCGCATGTCTGGAAATAATAGTATGGAAGCTAAACATAGTATGGCAGTGTGTGCTTAATCTAGATTCGCAGTCACCAATGTTAGGCAAGAGACGGGCATGAGCCTGGATGCTCATGGGCTACAGGAGCGTAAAGGTTGTTAAAACATGTGTTTGAAGATTCTTGAATCATTAGAAGTTTTGAGGAACTGGTTAAGAAAGGTCAATCCCGAGAGGACCCCGCACAGTATAGAAGTTTCTTTGGTTTTGTTGATTAGAAGTTTTGAGGAACTGGGTAAGACAGGGTATTCCCGAGTGGACCCCGCCCAGTACGGAATTCTCTTTGGTTTTGTTGTTAAAAGCTTAAGGAACTGGGTAAGACAGGGCAATCCCGAGTGGACCCCGCCCAGTACAAGGATCTATGAAGTATTGGTTAATGAGAGGGCTGTAATGCCCTGAGGGCTGAAATGCCCTGACAATTGGTTCAGTATTATTGGTTTCGAGGGTTGAAGCGTTCGGCGGGTCAGACGACCCTCTAAAATTGCTGACACCGTTTGGTTTAGGTAACCCATCCTGGAGCTGGTGACTACTAGCTCCATGCCCTTTATTAGTTCGCGCAATTCAGAAGTGGTAGAGATTAATGCAGTGTGCACAAGTCTCCTCGGCAGTTCTAGGTGGTAGACTGGTGTCACGTACCCGGATCTCCCCGATAACATCGAGTCGTAGACTAAGAGTGTATACCTGACTCCTCGTCATTCTGAAAAGATCGTGACAAAAGAGAGAATTTGGTAGACGTTGAATCGTAATTATTAGGCTATACTTGTTTGCACTGTTTATGTCTCACCCCCTAGCAGAAATGCATCCCCTTAATTCACGGGAGAAATGAAAAGAAAATGAAAAAATAAGGAGTTTTGAATTGCTTTCTAAAAAAGCTTCAGAAACTTCGTTGATTGTTCCCCAAGAAACAGGGTTGACATGATTTAAATAAGGGATGTTTCTCGCTTATCTGTTTGATAGAACCTATCACGAATATGTTACACAAAAGTTAGGGTCACGCTAGTTATTGTCGGTGAAGTGGGCTCAATTAAAAAGTTTGGGTTCGTGAGATTGCCAGCTATCAGAAAACGTTCGAATTTAACGTTTTAAGCCTTTCAATCAAAAGTTACGGTGAGGGCAAGGTCTAGAGACTGCTATTAATGACTACTTTTTTGCTGAAATGAAGTTAGTTGTTGCTGGCTTGGTCCCCCTCAACTAATGTGGACCGTCGTCCCTACTTTCAAACAATTTAATAAGCAGATTTGTAGTTCCAAGAAGCCCTGCAAACCTTTTGAGTGAAAATTGTATCCTGAAAAAAGAAAGCACACAGATAATGATAACGCAATCTTTTGACTTGTGAGTAGTTAAGTTTGTATCTATAGTTGTAGAGTCATGATTGTTTTTTGTTTGTTTGCTCTTGTTTACGTACGAATTGTAGTTAATCATTAATTGTAAATTATACAGCAGGACTTGTAATTGTGTAAGCCAGAAATTGTACAGTCTCTTCTTCCTTTGCAAATAAGACTAAAAAAGGCTCAAAAAGTCCAGTATGTAATGGATGTAGTTTTGTCTTGTCCGTAACCTGTAATTTTATAATGGTAATTGTCGTTCTATTAAGTATTTGTATTAGTGAATCCGTTCACGATTAATCAAGATTGAGCTTAGTTAGTTTTTGACCCCTTTAATCTTGCATCATCAATCGTATCGGGTTCATTCACGGGTCCCCTCCCCTGAGTTTGTGTGAACGTGTAATGTCCAGCCTGAGTGTCTGTGAGCGTGTGTACACGTGTGTGAGATTCTCCGCCTTTTCCTCGCCATAAGAATAATCTTAGTTCTCACTCACCAAGATGTAACGCGTGTAGACTAGACAGAGGGGAACCCCTCTAAAATTAAGGCACAAGGCACCCCTGAAAGATAGAAGCAAAGAAGTTAGCAATTAATATTAGCAAACATGATATATTAGGACTCTAGCTAAGTTTTAAACTAGGTAGAAGCTCATCTAGCTTAGGTACGGCTTTATTCCATCTTGGTCTTCCAGGCCCCCTGTCCGCTATTACGATTTCTCCTTCCTTACTTCTCGTTTTCTTCGGCTTCTCTTTCGCCTGCGCGTTTGTTTGGCAAGCAAAGTCCAAGTCTTTAGAAATAAGACTCAGGACAAAGGTCCTTCAAAACAAAAGCGCCGTAAAAGTTTATGGCCCAGGGCTTTAGGATACTCTGGGCCAGTTGTGAAACAGCCTCTGTCCCCTAAAAGTTATGCAACTAAGATGACAAACAGCTCAGGTGCAAATTCAAAAGAAGGAGGCTGGGTCTTCCTCTTCAAACTAGCCAATGACAAAACGCGATCATGAAAGCAGCCAATCATCGGAAGATGATTGCAAAAGATACGAGGCAAAAGTTAACGTGAGACCAAAATTTGCAGTTTCCAGTCAGTCTGTGATTCTGGGGTACTAGCGGATGGCCGCTCTCGAGTCTGAGGTTCCGGGGGGAAAATCACAGACACCCCTTGAGATGTTCCGTTGGGAGAAGCTTTGCTTCTCCCCTTCTAGGACACCTCCCTCAAAATTTTGTCCACCTCTGGGAACCTTGGGTTGGGATTGTGGGTGCCCCTGCGGAAACGATTCACCTAAAATGACTTTGGCTTCAGAAGCCTGTTCCGTATCTCCACCTCTAGGTTGAGCTGCCCCTCTCCCCTTTAGGTCTTCTTATAACATTTGTAAGCGCGAGTCAAAAATTACCTAATCGGACTTCGAGTCCCTCTTTCGAAAGATCCTGTTGAAATCGGGCTCTCGCTGCCCTAGACTACTTGATAATGACCTTATCATTGCTTTCATGTATTATGTGCTAATATCGCTGGCTAATATTAGCTGGATTTCCCTAGATTTCCTGGGAAGGAAATCTGGGATACGTCATTGGTGGAGGATTTCCGACGAAAATCCCCCCTACAAAAATCTCTTTCAAAATCACTCAAAAGGGCATTGTTGCCAGTTTTCTGACGTTGTCTCTAGTATTTTCTAAGCTGATTCTCGTGTTTTGAACTCAGACCATTATTTTCAAAATAACCTTTTCCAGAACTTTTGTCTAAAGCTCCTAGCAATTGTTAGATTTTATTTCTACAGATACGCGCAATTCTACCTTTCCTCGAAATCCAGTTAGTACTGCTGAATCCGGGTTAAAACCGACAAGGTTTTAACCAATTTGATTCAGTTCCAGCGCGGGTGTCTTCTGGACCCGATCAGCCTTGCTCTGAATTCTCGCTGCTCCGTTTTTGCCTTCTGTTCTGCTCTGGGATCCCGTAGATCCGTCTGTCTGTCAGTGGTCTCCCGGACATTAGCCTGCTCTCTGCGTCTCCTGATCGTTGGCCTTTTCTTATCTGTCAGTGTGAGTGAAGCCATCTTGGATCACCCCTGTACCCTTTCCTCGTCTCTGCCTTCGATCGGTCCTTCCTGTTCCTTTCTTGCTGCTCTGATCGGATTGCCCGGCAATCAGTCTCAAAACGTTAGTTTGCTGAGATTCAGCTGGAATCTAGAACTTTTCTGAGAGCCTCATTCTTGGCTTAGGTACGCACAGCTTGACTTAGGACTGTCATATTGGGTTCTGGAGTGTGGGTTGGATGTTAAGTTCGTCCTGTTGAAGAATCCGAAGATTCTTGCCAAATCTTTGACTTTTAATTGTTTGCCTTTAAAATTTCTGCTATCTTTCTGTCTAAAAGTTTCTGTTCCCTGATCTGCTCTGTTTCTGTCTGCTCTGCTAAATTTGCTCAAATTCTTTCTCTTTAAGTTTTTAACTAAATTTAAAAGTTTACGGGTCGTCCTCTTAGCAGGGGATAGAATAGTTATTGGTTTTCTGCTCGTGCGTATTGCTGATAACTATTCGTGACCGGGAACGGGTGGACTTGTGCACACTTTTCAGGTATAGGGAGCATATAGGGAACTTCCCCCCTCTACCTCAAAAATCAGATCATTGTGTGACTGCGAATCAATCGCAGTCTGAGAAACGAGTACTGTTTGTGCGAGTGTGCTTGTGTGCGTGTGTGTGAGGCAACCAGTAGGCTAAAACACTAATCTAACCAAAATTTTATTAGGTTTCAGCTTTAGTTCTTCTCCTGCTAAGATTTCGGAGTAGGGACCTGTGATTGATCATAGCTTTGGGTTTAGTGGCTAGGCGGTGAACGGATTCCCCTAGTATCAGTTCTTGCAATAGATTTGTAGTGTACTTGATCTTGTGTGTGTGTGTATTGTTTGATAATTAAGGTAGTTTGACACAGTAAATCGTTACTTTGGACTTTATCTCCTGTGATATTTCTTCTTATTTACTATCTGTTGAATAGTTTGATACGGTAGCTAAAAATACAGTTCATCCACACAGCTGTTTTTCTCTTCTGGGCAAAATTGGCAACGCAAACAGCGACTAGATAAGCGATTCCCATGGTGTCAAAAATGGACTGTTGCATCAGAGCTTGAGAACAACTAGCAGTAATTAAACGAAATTATATTAAAGAAATTCCAACACTTTAGACTGCTTAAAATTGTTCAAAAGTTTTTAGTAAAGGACCACTGTGGATAAAGAGCCACACAGTGTTTACCCTCCCCAACTCAAAACTGTTGCACGCCATTACTACACTGTCAGTTAGTATCTGTTATCTTTTTAGGGCAATTTTTGCAGATAAATGCAAAAGTGCTAAAGTTCCTGAACCGACACACTAGCAAAGATAAGGAAAACGTTCCATAACATGCGAAAAACAAAAGGATCCTGGATGCTGTTGTGAAGTTAGCACCGACAGGAAAGATATAAATTGTACTCGAGCTGCTAAGCCTAAGTGAATTAATATTATATTTTGACAAACGTTCAATGATTTAACATTACTTCTGTCTAAATTCGTAGGTCTGGCTAGCTAATAGTTGTGATTCTCCATATTGGGTAGGTTTGTGGCAGTTGTGGGTACAACTTGATTGAGAGAGGTTGGGTAGCGATAGTTGGTTCGAATTTGGGGAGATTAGTGTTGGGTTTTGGTTAAGTCACCTTTGTCGCTCAGTCGGCTTCTGCCGGGTTTTTGTGGGTTGTTCTAGTATTTTGTCAAAGTTTATACTTTTGGTAAAAATTGATGTTTGGTACTAATCTTGTTGTCAAGTTTTGCTTAGAATTTAGTAAACCGTTGTAATCGTTTAGTCGGGGTTCAGTTGGTCAGGACCGAACAGTTCTCCAGCATCACACACCACCGGTATTCACCTGTACTTTAGTCTTATCCTAGTAGTCAAAAGTCAGGCAACAGCATTTTTACTAAGTCTCGTATAGTCAAACTTCACATGTGGCGACCGTGTCATGTGGTAGATGTAGGAGGAGTGTGACGGTCTTGACCCAAAATTTTATCGAGATTTAGAAGATTTCAAGATATTGAACGTCTTTTTGAATTTTTGCAAAATTCAGATTACCGGACGAATATAGCTATTTAGTTTTGCGTTTCAGAGGTGCTGTGAGCAAGCGCCAGTAATGGATCGGGGGGACCCGCGTGAGCTCGGGGAATATACTGATCCACCCCTCCAAGATGGGGTTCCACCTGGATCTCGGGGGGAGCTCCTTACCGTGCTTGGGGGATTCCTTACATCCCTACTACAATTCCTTGCAAACTTGGGGGGGGGGGGAAATTCTACGCGAAATCAAAATATTCCCTGTTGTCGTGCGCAAGTCCCGGTCAGTGGCAGGGGTCCACCCCCAGTGGACCCAGGCGGGGGGTTCCTCCCAGCCCCAAACGTCGGCCTCTAATACACAGCAAATTCCGCGGCCGTCATATTCTCAGATGTTGAAGAAAACTTTTGGTCCTCCAGTTACTTCTCCCAATCAGATGGTGCAGAACGGGGGCGAACCCCGCAAAATTCCTCCCAACCCCCTCTCCCCCGACGCCCAACCCAGAAATTCAGGGAGGAAATTCAGCTACGGCTGCAGGTTTAGAACAGGTTTGTGTTGCTAATACGTCTCCGTCGGAGGCAACGGGGGGTTCGGCGGCTCCCACGGGTCAATCTGTGCAACAGTCTGAGGAGGAAATTTTCGCGGCGGCTGCTGCTGTCGTGAGGGACCCGGAAGTTCGAGATCTCCCTCAGGGGCACCCTAGGCGCTTGGAAAAAATTTCAGATTTCTATAGGGGGTTGGTAGACAGAATGACAGATCAGCTTGTTGCAGACCGGCGTGCTTCCCTAGGACTTCAACCAGAGTCAGGAGGGCTTGCGGGGGGTTCGACCCCTGCTGCCCCTCAACCCGGTCCTTCATTCCCAGTGGCCGGCCATGTCCAGTCAGAGTAAAATGGAGGGGGAGCCCCAGTCTCTCCTCAGTCTCAATATTCTTATGGCACTGGACACACGACGATGATTTCCACCCATAATCTGTCTCAGGAACAGGAACAGAATCGCTCAGAAGGAACAGAATCGCAATTGGTCATGATGATTTTGCGGGCAGAATTGTTTCCAAATTTGAATCGTGAAATGGAAGAACTTTGGAACGAGCGTCAGCGGGCCCATCGGGCGGCAATCGGTCGGATCGTCCCGCCCTGAGTTCTCATGCAGTTTTCTTGTGTATATTCTTGCCCTTTCTTCACGGGTTGGTGCTAAAATTTGGTGCTTAAAAGTCTTTTTACAATTTCTTTTATCCTTTACTGTTTTATCATGGGGGGCGGGGGGTTTTTCCGTTTTCTTTTCTTTTTACTATTTTTACATTTAACTATTATCTGCTGTGTGGGTTATTCTACGTGATTTCTTGACGTATGTCGTTCCATTTTTGACTCTTTTAGCTGTCTTCTTTTGATAAATCTCTCTTCTTTTTGGTCTCTTGATTTATAAACTATATATAATTCTTGCTTACTTGAGTATTCTATTTAGTGGATTCCTTGAATTTTACAAATGATTTTAACATTTTCTCCTTCTTTCTTTGACTTTAGCACGTATACATATTTCTCTTTGATACTCTAAAGTTAACTTCCTTGATTATATCTCGTTTGAATTTTCACTTTCTCACTGGAATAAACTTTAATCTTTGATTTTCGTTGCTTTTTCTAAATTTCATACAGCAGATTGGACTTTTTCTTTTTAACCTTTTTACAACTTTTAACTTTTGGTGCTCCTACCTTTTTTTCACACTCTCTTTTGGAGTGTTAAGTTGCGGGCCGCTCCGGTCTCCGCACACCGGGTGAGGTGGGCCGCACGCTCCTTAACATTCTTTTTCCTTTTTGATTCCGTTTCATTTAGTTTAGCCTTAAGATTCTCTTTGATAAGCACAGGCCTATGGGGTTTCTCCTCCGCTAAGCGGGGCTGCGTCTCTCCCATTGGTTCTGGAGCTAGTGAAGTCATAGGTGGGGCTGTAACTATGTATAGTCAGTATTTTGTTTTGTTTAATCCTGCCATTTTCTAATCATGATTCTTTTGTGCTTTATTTGGTTGCCTTAATTTTTGTTTTTGTGTGTTTTAGTTAATCCTGTAATTTTGTCTGCTGTGCCGGTTCCGACCCCCCATCCTCAGTGCCGGGTGTGCTCCCCAGGGATTGTGTCAGCTGGTTTGGGTTGGATTCTACCGGCTATTTGCTTCGGCGCTGGGTCTGGCGCGGTTGGGTACCGCCGTGACTGGTCGGTGGTCGTAGGTGCTGGGTCCCTACTGGTCTCGTTTCCTGCCAGGCCCTTTGAACTGCTTGCTCTGACCATGGCCTGGTCCTTGGGTGTTTGGTTGGGCGGCCGAGGATTTGTTTCGGTCTGGTTGGCCGTCGGCTCCGACTCTGGGCCGCACAATGCTTTTGTGTGGTAGCCATTTGGATTGGCACCATGTGGTGGTGGCCGCCCACTGCCCCCCTCTTTGGACTTTTTGGAGCGCTTTGCGTCCTTTGTTTTGATTCCATCTGGGATGGTGGTCGGCCCAGTGGTTTGCCTGCGGTTTCCGGCCAATCTGCTATGTCGGTGGGCATACCTTGCCTGCTCACTTGTTCCATCTTTGGGAGCCTTGCTCTGCTGGTCTCCCTGGTTCGGCACTTCTGGACTTTTGGGGGCGCTTCGCGTCCTTTGGTTGTTTCTACGGTGACTTAGGCCATGGTCGTTCCGGTCCCTGTGGTTCTCCTGTCTATTTTGCCGTGGGGCAGGCTTCTTCTGCCTGCTTCCGTCTGCCATCTTGCCGGCTCTTGGTCAGGCTTGGCTGTTGGTTTTCCGGCCTTTGGAAGGTTTGGGGGCCTTCTGCCTTTGCCTTGTGGCCTTTTTTGGCCTGTGAACTGTCCCTGGTCTACCTGCCGCCATGGGGTTGCTAGGCCGGGCAGTGCACGGCTTGTTTGGCCATAATGTGTGCCTGGTTCCAGTCCTGCTTGACTTTGGTCCTGGTTTGGTTGGGGTAGACTCAATGGACTTTGACAGGAGACCCTTCGAGGTCTGGTACGGTTCGTTCTGGTAGGGTCCGGCTGGAATGGGCTTTTTGTTCGGTGACTGTTTCCGGTCTGGAATTGCATTGTCTGCGGTGCTAGGGAGTATACCGCCAGTGTCCCTTCCATCGCACACCTGTGACACTGTCCCCCCATCCTAATTTTGTGATTTTTGTGTTGTTGTTTAATCAGTGTATTGGTGATTGGTATCTCTTTCGGGTTCTAATATATTGGTTGTGATTTGAAGGGAGGGAGCCGCAGGTATCAAATTTTAAAATTGGGGCTCAGTTGACTACATTTTCTTTTGTTAGGGTGCCCGTCACCTCGGTATAGCCGTTGTAATCGTCGGTGTCGGTATAGCTAGTTTTTCTCTATCACTTTTTCTGTCTGTTTTGTTTTTTCTACTAAAAGCGGTTGCACGGTTTACGATTTCACTTTTCTTTCTCTAAAAATTTTCCTGTTTCTTTTCTTTGAAAATTGCAATTCTTTGATGACATCTCTTTATATTGTTTTGCTTTTATTAATTTAGTATTTTCTTTGTTTGGCATTATTACTACTACGTCATTCCATTATGTACAATTTTTGATTTCTTGCATTTTTGTTTGATATCTACATGCATAATCATTTTCCTGTCATATCTGTATACATATTTCCAATAGGGCCTTGTTTTTTTCTGATTCTGTTTCCTGTCGGTGCACACTACTCTTTTGGTACCTGGGTGATCTCGGGCGGGAATTTAAAATTTTAACGTAGGTTTTGAAGTAGGTAAGTAAGTATTCGCAATAGTTTGTCAAAAATGTCTCGATTCAGTTCCGAGTAGTTTTATCGTTGGCCGGTTAGCATGTTAGAAAAGTTGTGTGCTCAACCGTGGTATGGTGTATGTTCACCGCTGTTGTTTCATTTTATCCTTACGTAATGTTTACAAAAGTTTTATCTTTACTAGTACCTAAGGTACCTGTGAGTAACCTTCTTTTTATCAAGTCGTCTAACTGTGTGGACCCGTCCGAGGCCGCCCAAGGCCAAAAGAGGGGGTATTATGTGAAGTTAGCACCGACAGGAAAGATATAAATTGTACTCGAGCTGCTAAGCCTAAGTGAACTAATATTATATTTTGACAAACGTTCAATGATTTAACATTACTTCGGTCTAAATTCGTAGGTCTGGCTAGCTAACAGTTGTGATTCTCCATATTGGGTAGGTTTGTGGCAGTTGTGGATACAATTTGATTGAGAGAGGTTGGGTAGCGACAGTTGGTTCGAATTTGGGGAAATTAGTGTTGGGTTTTGGTTAAGTCACCTTTGTCGCTCAGTCGGCTTCTGCCGGGTTTTTGTGGGTTGTTTTATTTTGTCAAAGTTTATACTTTTGGTTAAAATTGATGTTTGGTACTAATCTTGTTGTCAAGTTTTGCTTAGAATTTAATAAACCGTTGTAATCGTTCCAGTTGATTCCAGTTGGTCAGGACCGAACAGTTCTCCAGCATCACACACCACCGGTATTCACCTGTAGTTTAGCCTTATCCTAGTAGTCAAAAGCCAGGAAACAGCAATTTAACTAAGTCTCGTATAGTCAAACTTCACACTGTGCAGGCAGTTTGAGCAAATCCGTCCAGGCCGGCCGATACTAGCAGTGGAGTGTTGTTGTTGTTGTTGTTCATTTCCGGGCTCCATCAGCTTAAAAAGCTACAAGAGGGCACTTCGGCATCTACTGGTCCAGCACACGTCTTTGCATAGTCAGGTCCACACATCGGAGAATCCGGGATGGAAGTTATGTGGGGGATTGGACCCAACCTCTCGGTAGCATAATTTGAGGACTCCAGATGCTTCAGTGTTAACCCAACACAGTCGTGTTCCCGGGAGTTTGGAACCCATTTGCGCCGTTGACCAGACGGATGCCAAGTCACCAACTTCGCTTCCAGTTCAGGAATCGATTCCGGCTCCACGAGCCTGACGAACCGACTCAGCACTTAGGGGGAAAAGGCCAATAATTCATGCTCCAATGGAACAAAGAGGAAGTATATATTATTGGACTCTGTCTACGGTTCCCCGAAACATGCTTCAACGGAGCAACGTATAATGGACATTATTCCTCCGCAAAGATCCGGAACAGTCTAGGTTATCCCTACTACAAAAGAGTAAAGGAAAGTGTGAGAGAGATAACTACACTGACAGAATTTTAAACTGACTGAGGGATATATAAAGGTAGATGGGCACTCTGTTTACCGATGAAACTGCAAAGTTTAGGCAGAGTCCTCAAGCGTAGCCCAGCGTTCCAGGAGAAGCGGTTGAAACTGGAACCTGTACCGAACCTGAAGGATTTTTAGAACTGGAACCGAATCGGTTGAATTCAGCACCCGCTGGTTGGTTACACGCTTGGGAATTGGACTTGAACTCCTTTTTTTCAAAAGTTTACACTTGGCGTGTAGTGTAAGTGGGTACCCGCGGGTAATAGAAATTTTGCTAATTTTGCGGGTAGTTGCGGGTATCTCTAACTCACTGAAAATCTAGCAATGTTCTGAAGTGTTCAGAAAAAATAATGTTGCTGATTTCAAAATATCGCTAGGTAATCCTGGGTGGGTGCCCTTCTCGACGATGCTAGTCTCAGCGCATATAGTTTGATTAAACTTGCTGAATTATTTCCAGAAACGTAGTCATGCTCCACCAACGATGGCAGCCTTTCCGTGGTGGTGGAAATATCCCGGTGGACCTCAATTCACCATGGATGCCAAAATTGCCCCAATCCAGGCCTCCCCAACAAAGGAGGCCACCTCCTGGAGTACCAGCCTCGGGCGACTCTGGGACGTCCCTTTTCCTCCCACTGTTGCAAGCGACCCTCCCCTCCTGTCCCGTCTTGTTTTCGGGAAGAGGGTTCTACGCGCCGGCGTGTAGGGCTCTCATTCTTCTGCTTCTGTTGATCGCCGGCGATATACATCCGAACCCTGGCCCAACCCGGGTCTATCCTTGTGGCGGATGCACCAAAAATGTCGGGTGGTATTAGACTGTTCTGTGTGGCAAATGCGACCGTTGGTTCCACTGTCGGTGCACTAACCTCACAATTCCAGAGGTGAAATGGATGTCCTCCCTTCATAGCCCTAACTGGATCTGTTCCCAGTGCTGCACTGCAGCCAGCCAAAATCTTATCCCCTCCCTCCCTCCCCCACTTCCTTCACCCAGTCAAACTATCCCGCCCTTTCACCCCGCCAAACCGAACAACCATCTCCGTCTGATCCAGTGGAATGCAGGCGGGATCTCGCGCAAGAAAACGGAACTGCAGAAGCTTCTTGCTGATTCACAGGCTGACCTCCTACTTCTGCAAGAATCCCACCTGTCTCAATCTGCTGAATACAAAATCGAGGGGTTCGAAACAAGACTAAGAGCTAGGCGAAGAGGCCGCATGGGCGCCGATGGCGTTCGTGGCTGTGGACTGCTTGTCGCCGTTAGTAGGGCATCAAATTCTTTGTCCTTGAAGATCAGTATCTGAACCCAACGATGATGTCACCGAACTGCAGTCCGTTGTTGTCTACCCCGGTCATGACCAGCGCCAGCAGCTACAACTAACCAACATCTACACTCCACCCGTACGAGCTGCCGCGATGACAATCGAACTCTGACTTTCGACCCGGCATTTCTCCCAACCCCTACCCACTCTGTAATCTGTGGTGACCTTAACGTCCACTAGCCTCTGTGGGACAACAATCTTCCCACTAACCAGATGGGAGAAATTTTTGAAGACTGGATCCAAACAACGGCCCTGTTCGTAGCCATGACGGTTCTGCCACCAGATGTGACTACAGAACTGGAAGCAGTGGATCCCCAGACATCCCCCTTGCTCACTCCAGCCTGTTGCAGAAGCTGTCCTGGCAAACCGGTACAGACCATCCACATCAATTATCATCGACATTAACCTTAGCCGCCACAACAGAACCCCTACTGCGCCTCAGAAATCGGCCTGGAACATTAAAAAGGCTGATTGGCGGGCCTTTTCTGACAAGGTTGATTCACTGCTGGTATCCGACCGTATTGACCCTGAAGGTTCAATCCACGCCGAATACAACAAATTCCAGTCAGCTCTGCACAGAGCTGCTGTCGAAGCAATCCCCCGTGGATGCTCCGTCAGGCAACCCAAGCCATGGTGAACCCCAGAAATTGTCGCCAAAGTGGCTGAGCGCCGGGCCGCCAGAGCCCAGGCCCATCTATCTGAAGAGCACCGGGAGCAATGATAGCTATCTCTAGAGAAACTGCCAACCTCATTGCTGAACGAAACCAGCAATAGTGGCAGGAATATGCCAGCAACCTCAACTCGTCAACAGACCCGATCAAGCTCTGGAATACCATCAGTGCCATGGACGGAAGACTACCTCAGGTTTCAGGAGAGGTCATGTAATACGGCAAAAAACCCTGGTCTCCGACGCAGCGAAAGTATCAACATTCAGTATCAACAGCAGAGTCAAGGAAGGCAAAAAAGAATGTGCCTTCATCTGCAGACTGAAAGGTCGACTGCGTACACTCTGTGGATGCAACCACACCGACTGCTGCTCTGACTTCACGATTCCGGAATTAAAACCTGTGCTCAACAGGTTGAAGAACAAAAGCTCTTCTGGCCATCATGAAATCCGAAATGAAATGATCCTACATCTCAGCGAATAGTGTCTACTTTCATCATCAACCTGTCCTTTGCGAAGTAAACGTATCCCAGCTGCTTGGCACCGTGCTACAATAGTCCCAGTACCCAAAAAGGGAAAAGCCGCCAGGAACCCAGAATCCTACCTACCAATCAGCCTAACGTCCTGTATTGCCAAGATTGTGGAATCTATAATCAAGAACACGATCCTCAACCGGCAAAGGAAGAAATCCTGCTTCACTTCAACCAGGCTCGGTCCCATTCCGATCCAACCCAAAGCTCCTGGCAATTACCTTCGACCGCCGCCAAACGTTCAAACAGCATATAGCCAATCTGACCAGTTCCATGAAGAAAAAGCTGTCGGATATGTCCACCCCGGGTGGTCGGACATGGGGCCAAACCAAAGAATCATTCAGAACTGCCTACTTGGCCTACGTCCGATCTGCTGCTGACTATTGCATTGGCGCATGGGGCCCGTCAGTAACTGCATCCAACGTCAAAATACTGGACAGAATCAACAATATGGCGGTAAGAAAAATCACAGGTTGTACCCAATCAACCCCAATCGACTGCCTCCAGCTGGAAGCCAACCTGCTGCCTCTGGATTCCATAATCCGTCAAAAGTAGCAAATTGCCTACACCAAGTCCATGTGCCTGCCTGAAACAAACCTGCGAAGTCAGGCGGCTAGAGGAAATGCACGACTCAGGCTGAAATCTGTGAAGTCCTGGAGAGAAGGAGCGGCACGATTGAACCGGGAAACTGGACTGGAAGATGTCAGCCATCAAGTCCAGCCTGACACGGCTGGCTGAATACCAGGATGTACTACCCACAAATCCATCTCTGCTTCTCTGCACCGATTCTCTATCTGCTGTTCAGCGCCTGTCTAAAGGTCCTGCAGCTGCAGAGAGTAGTTTGGAGCAAGAAATCTGGCAGCTGTTAAGAACCATCGGAATTCCAGCTGTATTCCAGTGGGTTCCTGGTCATCGTGGTATATAAGAAAATGAAGAGGGGATAGACTGGCAAAAGGGGCTTCCTCCGCTGACAAGCGGGAGGTGGCAGTTGACCTGTCTACGGCCAAGGCACTCATCATCAAAATGACGCGAATCCCTCTCCCACCCCACTGCAGACAGACTGTACAACCGCATTCCCCCACATCGAAACCTGGAAACCGGCCTTTCCAGAAGACAAAGGTGTACCTTATCTCAGCTGCGGGCGGCTGGGCACTGCCCCTTGCTCCGTGCGTACAGGTTCCGAATAGGTGCTACCAATTCCCCTACATGTGAACGTTGTCATGAGGAAGACGTCAGTCCCAGTACCCAAAAAGGGAAATGCCGCCAGGAACCCAGAATCCTACCGACCAATCAGCCTAACGTCCTGTATTGCCAAGATTGTGGAATCTATAATCAAGAACAGGATGCATTACGAACTGAAAAGAATGGATCCATATCCGAGGCTCAGGCAAGATTCAGGACTCACCACAGCACTGAAGACCAGGTTATGCGAATAACTCAGTCTGTGGCTGACGGGTTCCACCACAAGCCACCCTCCAGACTGCCATGGTGCTCATTGACTTTGCCAGAGCATTTGATACTGTCTGGAGACCCCGCATCATCCAACGCATGCTGGACTCGAACCTTCCGATCTGCTATGCCCGGTGGTGCTTTGAGTTTCTATCCGATAGAATAGCCAGGGTAAAATTCAATGGTGCCACCAGCAGGTGCCATCCCAGGTTGCCGTCATATCCCCTCTCCTATTCCTGATATACATCAACGATCTGGAACAAACCCTTCCCGAAGGAGTCCATGCTAGCCTTTTCGCTGACGACCTAGCGCTGTGGGTCAGCGACCCTCATATTCCGGCAGCACAGGCTAAACTCCAGGAAGCTCTGGACCGGCTGGCAGTTTGGACAGCTGAAGCGAAAATGAAGGTGAATGTAAAGAAGTGTGAATCAACCTTGTTCACCTCCGATCCTCATCCGGCAAAGGAAGAAATCCTGCTTCACTTCAACCAGGCTCGGTCCCATTCCGATCCAACCCAAAGCTCTTGGCAATTACCTTCGACCGCCGCCAAACGTTCAAACAGCATATAGCCAATCTGACCAGTTCCATGAAGAAAAAGCTGGCGGATATGTCCACCCCGGGTGGTCGGACATGGGGCCAAACCAAAGAATCATTCAGAACTGCCTACTTGGCCTACGTCCGATCTGCTGCTGACTATTGCATTGGCGCATGGGGCCCGTCAGTAACTGCATCCAACGTCAAAATACTGGACAGAATCAACAATATGGCGGTAAGAAAAATCACAGGTTGTACCCAATCAACCCAATCGACTGCCTCCAGCTGGAAGCCAACCTGCTGCCTCTGGATTCCATAATCCGTCAAAAGTAGCAAATTGTCTACACCAAGTCCATGTGCCTGCCTGAAACAAACCTGCGAAGTCAGGCGGCTAGAGGAAATGCACGACTCAGGCTGAAATCTGTGATGTCCTGGAGAGAAGGAGCGGCACGATTGAACCGGGAAACTGGACTGGAAGATGTCAGCCATCAAGTCCAGCCTGACACGGCTGGCTGAATACCAGGATGTACTACCCACAAATCCATCTCTGCATCTCTGCACCGATTCTCTATCTGCTGTTCAGCGCCTGTCTCAAGGTCCTGCAGCTGCAGAGAGTAGTTTGGAGCAAGAAATCTGGCAGCTGTTAAGAACCATCGGAATTCCAGCTGTATTCCAGTGAGTTCCTGGTCATCGTGGTATATAAGAAAATGAAGAGGGGATAGATTGGCAAAAGGGGCTTCCTCCGCTGACAAGCGGGAGGTGGCAGTTGACCTGTCTACGGCCAAGGCACTCATCATCAGAATGACGCGAATCCCTCTCCCACCCCACTGCGGACAGACTGTACAACCGCATTCCCCCACATCGAAACCTGGAAACCGGCCTTTCCAGAAGACAAAGGTGTACCTTATCCCAGCTGCGGGCGGCTGGGCACTGCCCCTTGCTCCGTTTGTACAGGTTCCGAATAGGTGCTACCAATTCCCCTACATGTGAACGTTGTCATGAGGAAGACGGCGACCTAGACCATCTGCTAATTCGCTGCCCGGCCCTTACCACCTGTCGCTTGCAAATCCTAGGGGCGTCCCCCTCAGTCAAGGTCCTTTGGGATGCTCCCCGGTTGGTGCTGTCCTTCTTGGAGAGGGCAGGCCTTCTATAGACCTGCCAATCATATGCTCAGCGACGATTGCCTGCATGAAGAGAGAGAACGTAGTCATGATTTTACGTATGTTGTGTTCCTATACTGTATACTGTATTCAGCATGTACTGTATACTTACCGAGCTTCTGCTTGCATTTCTTGCTTTTATTTTCATTAAGCAGGCGAGCTTAATAGTAAGTAGGCGAACGTATCTCAGCACAGAGACTGGTATTCCTGCCGCCATTGCAAAGATAAAATGCCTTAAATTTTATTATAAGCATGTGTTCCTTTAGTTGTGTTTGTTTAGTGGATGGCACATAAGGTCCTCTCGGACCTTTTCAAAAAGTTGTGTGAAACTGGGAATGTTTGATCAACAAGTTTTTCGAACTAATATTATTGTAGAAAAATCCTGATGACAAAACTACCATAATCCGTAGGTTGTAAGAACCTTTCTTCGGACAACTTTATCTTCGCTTTGTTTTTGTTATTCAGACGTACTGGCTCCTGCTCAGTTATTTGAGTGAATCCGAAATCCGAAAACATTCGAAAAGCTCAACAGCTTCCCCTTTTCTAACTCAATTTTTGGAGCTTCATATATATATGTTAAATACAAAGTACGCAGTCGTACAATGTCAGCATTGTATAGCATTTCCGTACAATGTCCGCATTGTACGTACAATGCTGACACTGTACGATTTTCAGCCATACAAAGTCAGCATTATAAGTACCATTGACCGTACAAACTCCGCTGTTATGGGTCTAATCACGATAAGGGCGGAACGCGATGCAGCTTAATTAATTAATTCCACAGGTCAGACCTGCGGAATTCATTAATCACGCAAGTCAGCTCTGCGTGATTAATGACTTCCGCATGCCACACTTGCGGAATTCATTAATCACGCAAGTCAGCCCTGCGTGACTAATGAATTCCGCACGCCACACCTGCGGAATTCATTAATCACGCAAGTCAGCCCTGCGTGATTAATGAATTCCGCAGGTATGACTTGCGTGATTCATTAATCACGACGGAATTCTTGTTGGAATTAATCTTTTATTGCTATGTTTAACGTGTAAATTTGTTAAAGTTTTTACAGTCTGACCGGCTTAATTCATGAATCACGCAAGTCATACCTGTAGAATTCATTAATCACGCAGGGCTGACTTGCGTGATTAATGAACTCCGCAGGTGTGGCATGCGGAATTCATTAATCACGCAGGGCTGACTTGCGTGATTAATGAATTCCGCAGGTGTGGCATGCGGAATTCATTAATCACACAGGGCAGACTTGCGTGACTAATGGATTCCGCAGGTCTGACCTGCGGAATTAGTTAATTAAGCTCCATCGCGTTCCGCCCTTATCGTGATAGACCCATTAAACTACACTGTCATTTTAAATTGCTAACATGTACAATCTCTGCATGCTTTGTATATTTTAGTCCTAGAACCTTATAGAAAATACTTTATTAGTTTAATTTTTACAAGTTGGATTAATTACCTAATATTTATTTAGGTGTGAAATATTCGTTAGAAATAGTGTTAATTTTGTAAATTATCTTATGAACGATGATGCTAAATTCAAATCTTAGCTACTTTGGTAGTTTCCAAAATGGAGTCACTTTTATGAGAAGTTGGGATTAGTCAGTGTGTGTCTTGGTTAGGAAGTTAGCGGTAGTTGGTCGGGCTGGGATTTTACCCATATTGTTGGCAGCTGAGACGTATTTTGTGATTTTGGTAGTTTAGCCTGTTTGGTGAATTATTCGTTTGTGCTGTTTTTCTCATGTTTTTGTGAAAATGTCATTTGCTAATCTTGTGTAAATTTTAAGATTAAAGTATCGTGTTAATTCTGCTATTTTCATTAGGTTTGTATCAGATAGGCACGAGGAGGAGCGGTAGGCATACACTACCGATTGTGAACCTGCATAGAAATTAGTCAAGTCTTCTTTGTTAGCAACGAAGTATAGGCACAGACAATAACTTTCTTTTTTACAAATTGGCGACCGTGAAATGCGGTAAATGCCTATTCTTCGCCTCCTCATACTCGTGCCAGATCAAAATTATTAGCAGATAAAGTTTTTCTATTTGATAATTTGCCTGCTTTTCAGGCTCCTGAAGTTGACGACAATTTTGTTATGTCTCAGTCTGCCGGCCCCAGCAATTTGGGGGTTGGGGGGATCTCCCCCAACCAACTACGAGCTTGGGGGGTGGGGGGACGCCGCGTCCATCGTTGTCTGGGTTGGGTCGGGGCTTGCCTCGTCCCTCCCCAGTGGCCCCAACACCCAATTCTACTGTTGTAAATGTACAAAATTCACACAATTCGGGGGTGGGCCGGGGGAAGTCTCCCGGATCCCACTACTCGGCTCAGTTGGGTCAGCCCTCTCGGGGGGTGGCCCCAAATTCAAATATTCAGTCTGTAGGTGCGGGGGGGGGGGTTATGCTGCTATGTTGCATCAAGCTTTTGGGGGGCCTATGGTTGCAGTCACAGAGCAGTCACCCATGCCGGCTGGGGGGGTCGCTCCCCCCCACAAGTGTAGTCCCTCCCCCCCAAATTTCAGAAGACCTCGCAGCGGAGGTTCAGGCTCAGTGGGCAGGTGTCGACCCTACAACTCTCAGAATTGTGCGTGAAACGACTGTTCAGGACGTTGAGGGGGCAGGTCCCCATTTAGTTTCTCGTTATGTTGTGTCGGTCCCGTCGGAAACTCGGGTCCGTACAGTCGGAACAGTTTCGGCTGAAAATTTTTCAGAAACTTCAGTTCAGGCCATAAGTTCGGGGGGATCTCAAATTGTTTCTCGTTTTGCTTTACCTCTATCGGCAGAAACTCGTGATTCAGACTTTCCGGTGGGGAGGGCTCTTCCCGAAGGGGGAGGGGGCTTTGCTTCACCCTCAGATAATACGGTCGTGCAAGCTGGTACGGGGGGGAGCAAAATTTGGTAGTCCCTTCAGTCCAGTCCGCGCCTAACGTCACTTCCCAGTCCTCCAATGAGCGATTCATCGACAGCGCCTACCAGAGGGTCTTGAGTCCCGCCCAAAATTTGGGGGACCCCCAAGGAAATTCTCAGGGACTGACCGGCGTTATGACGGGTACGCACGATACGCACCTAATCCCGTTGGGCTACTCTGGAGCAATTTATACGCAGTCTGTCCCTCTGAATCAGCCGGTGGCCGGCCCTGTCCCACAAGATAATTCTTCGGAATACGCCTCTCCCGAGTCCCAAATTCCTGTGCCGACTCCCCTCCCAGTGACGTCGGGTCCCCGAATTGATCCAAATTTAATCATGGTCCGATCAGACTCTCAGGATTGCATTCCAGTGCCGCCGTGCTCACATGATGCAGTCGGCATCCCGGGACCGTACCCTCCAAAATCTCCCGATGAAACTTATCCTGTTGTACCGGATCCAGCTACCCTAAATCCGCCTGTGGTATCTCCTGAATTCTATACCCGCGCTCCTGGGCAGGGAGGCACCTCCTACCTGACTCTGCGGCCGAATACGTACGGCTATCATTTGTATCAGGGGGCGTGCATGGCTGGCCCTCAGCCCGGGTTGGAACGCCACATGCCTCAAGTCCGACGTATTCCTGACCCGTCGCTTGGGAAAGTGGACCAGTATGCCCTGAAATTACCCAAGACATTCCAATATGATGTTCTAGAGAGACAAGTCCACGAGAATCCCACTGTTCATGAATTAGAACGTTCGGGCATGTGGGATCCAGCCCGGCAGGATCTTCAAGGACCAATTCCGAATCCGTATATGCCTGGGCCCGCGCCCCCTGATCCAAATGCTGATGCCTACTATTTGGC
>JASAND010026440.1:0-14244 GCA_030248195.1 Trissonchulus latispiculum
CTACAATCTCTCTCTACGATGTCGTGCTAACCCGTTCGTAGCCAGAGCCCCTGAGCTGGATAATTACGACGGAAACTGGGATCTGCGTTTACAGTGGCACAATACAAATTTTTTATCATGAATGGGTTTTTACTAATTCTGTGTGCAGATTTTGTCGTTAATTTTAAACCAAGGTAAAGAAAATAGACCATATCCAGCGAGAAGCTTACTTGAATTGAGCTGGTAACCAAATGGTAAGTTTACTAACAGTGCTACTGTGATGAGAAATAAGTGCATTGTGAATGTTATAGAATAAAATACTGTTAAAGTGCTATTCTGCAACTGAAAACTGTAATCTGTGTAGAAAGTTCAAAGTGTAGAAGTAGAAGAATCGAAGTAAATGCATTGAATTCTAATTAATTTATGCAAATGGCTAAACTACTTTGCACAAGCATTAACATATTTTCTGATAGAAAGACCAAAGTGAAAGCATCTAGAAGAGAGTTTACTGTAAATGCAAACAGTAACAATGGTAACCTTTTTTAAATATTTCATTGTAGCAGGAGTGCACACTTTTACCAAGAGTCCATAATTAATTCCTTATATTACAGAAGAAGAGTGAGCCACTAGAGGGCTACTCTTCTTGGCATTGCGTAACAGTGCTTCGACCACAATGCGCGAATGTTCCCCCGTTTGGGGAGGGTCGACCAGAACGACAAAGCATACCCCCCTCCGTTTGGTGGGTGGGGGGGGGGGTAGCCGAGAAGAGGTCCCCGTTTGGGAGGGGGGTCGTCAACAGCCAATCAGATTGCAGAAACTATGGGGGGGGGCGAGCAGAGGATTACGGTAGTTTTTGTTCTATTCTAAAATGAGTCCCCGTTTGGGGGGGCGGTCGTTGAAAGAGGTCCCCGTTTGGGGTGAGTCACCAACAGCCAATCAGAATGAGCCAAACGTAGCCTGCTTGAGCGACCCCCCCCCCACCGGGCACCTCTTTCAGCGACCCCCCCCCCCAAACGGGGACCTCTTCTCGGCTCCTCCCCCCCACCAAACGAAGGGGGGTATGCTTTGTCGTTCTGGTCGACCCCCCCCCAAACGGGGGAACAATCGCGTATTGTGGTCGGAGCACCGTTACGCAATGCCAAGAAGAGGAGCCCTCTAGTGGCTCACTCTTCTTCTTAATTAAAATAGAATTATGCACTCTTGCTTTTACCAAGAAGCGTGTGACAGCTAGCAGGCTCATTGTTATCAGCTGAAGGTACATGCTCTGTTCGCTAACGGCTGACCCCCCCCCGCGTGTATGCTCACTTCAAAGAAATTCGAAAGCTATCTTTGCGTTCTAAAGCTCGCAGCAGACGCACATTGAACCAACTGAGTAGTTGTGTTTTCGAGCTGCATCATCGTAGCGGCCAAATTTGTTTGAAGTGAGCATACACGTTTGTGGGAGGAGTCAATCGTTAGCGAACAGAGCATGTACCTGCAGCTGATAACAGAGCACCCGCCAGCTGTCACACTGTTATATATTATGTACACTTGCTTTTACTTATAACTAAGAAGAAGACTAAACCACTGGATTGCTTCCATTCATTATATTGCGCGACGGTGCTCCGACCAAAATGCATGAATGTTCCTCCAATTAATAATAAATAGAAATACCTAATCAGCTTTCAGCATAATGCAGCTTGACACATTCTTTTCTTTCACGTTTTAATTCCTGCTGCACTAGAGCCAACAACTATCACAACACTTTCACCCAAAATCAGTTTTCAAAATCCAACACTTCCGTAGTTTCTTAAATGCTTATTAAAAGCATTGTAAATCACGCCATTTCTTTTAGCTGATGCTGGCCAACTCGAATAAAATGAAAGAAATCCAATGTCATACTTAACCGGCTAAAATTCTTCAAATTTTGAAGCAATTTGATGAGTAAATGTCAGTGATCTCAGCAAAATGCAGAGAGCGGTAGCCTGAAACGTCATGGCCTTGAGAAGAATTCGCTTTTAGGAAGTGTTTGTACAGAGCAATGCTTGTATACACGCTAAATGTCAACATTACGAATATCGTGAGCATAGAAATATAATGTCCAGCGGAGACCAGATTCCTGCCTCCTTAGATAGTGCCACGAAAGATGTCTGTTTCATTATTTCGATACTCTTTAAGTAAAGACAACAAGGTAACAGCTGTGGCAGTGCTAAAACACATGCACACGACCATGCAGATATAATTCCACAAGCTGCAACCCGGAACCCATTCAGCTAAAATGAAACAGGCTCAATGCAGCACGTTTGACATATTTAAAAACGATAGGTAACATATTTAAAATTTGAAACAATTGTTTGCACTTTGTAACTGAATGGTTGTAGATATTTTCTTCTCTCTTCTCTCATTTTATTTCTAATTCTGCAAATTGATAATTTACCTTTAGTCAAACCGTCTTGATGAATGCGGTGAACCGCATCGTAGTCATAGCAAACTGATTGCCTTTGCTGGCATGAGTACTCAGAAAGGATAGCAACAATGTGTAGATTACAGCGTTAAACTCGTAAAAAGAAATCATTTCGGTGAATAAGCGATTATGATAGTAGGTATGCTAAAACGTACGCTCCATTCGTCGAACATCTGACGTCTCGCTTACCCCAGTACGCAGAGCGCGCATGTTCTCACTAATGTATGCGTAAGCCAACTTACAGTACGCTGAAAGTTCTCGCATGTATGAAGTAAACGCAGTGATCCCACTTGTACGTTCAATAGGCACGTCACTTTGTTCCTTGTCCTTTGTATGTAAAATCTATATATTAATGGAATACAGTGTACGCCTTGTGTACGAACACGTCATGTTGCTTGCCCTTATTATCAACTCTAAACTAACAGCCCTTGTTGGGACGGAGGATTGGTACAAACAACTTTATCACTGTTTTCCAGTCATGAAATTGAAAGCTATTGATAATTTCAGTGATATTAAAATGATTTATTCTTTATGTTAGTTTTGCACAAAATTCTATTATGTCCCACTTCAGATAAAGAGTCTTAGCTTCATTTTACATTGCGTGCTCATTGAATTATGGTATAAAAATATGAATAGCAAACGAAAAATAGATACATCGGAGGTTATATACTGACTTATTGCTACTAGAATGTACACCCCCTCCCCCCGTAAAAACCATACAGTGCTGCACCAATCCCAGAATAGCGAGGTCGAAACTTGTAGAGACTGTTCAAGTGAAATTATCCTTATCACTTTTCAAACATTTAAACAATGTAATGAGAACAAAGCAACTCAAATTTCAACAATAGTCTAACAAAAGTTCGGAACATATAGTACGCAAGTAAACATCTATTTTACAAGATTTTACTTTACTATTACTTTACTTTACTATGGCCCTATTTCTTTAAAGATTACATTACTTTAAAGAACGGATTAGATTAAAATTAACCCGCATTAAAGAAACAGCACATCGGATTAAACGGATTAACAGTTAATCCAGCTAGTTAAACGCGTTAAACGGATTAAATTTAATCCTGTTTCTTTAATGCACCTAGGATTAAAATTTTAATCTAAATCCTATTTCTTTATTCTCACTTCGGATTAAAAAACGGAAAAGTTAATTTTAATCCGACCTGCTGAATCACTGTTTCTTTAAAGATTAAATTTAATCCGTTTAATCCGTCTCCTGCATTTTCAACTAGTTTTTAATCCTCGTGCAGCTACGCGGATTAAACGGATTAAAATTAAGTAGTTTAATCCGAGGATTAAAAATGGTCGGATTAAACGAGTTAATTTTAATCTGGTTACTCCTGCATTAAAGAAACAGCCGTTAACATTTTAATCCGGCTGATTTTTAGTCCGTTTAATCCGACCATTTTAATCTTCAAAGAAATAGGCCCCAACCATATTTTACAATACGACGAATATTTTTTTCCAGGTTTTGACTGAAGATACGCAGCAATGACAGATGTGCAGTTTACCAGATCCGATATCGGAAAAGTGAAATTTTCGCAACAAATATTTCCTATTTCTGGAACCTTCAGGTGAGAGTCATTTTGCGTGCAAATCCTTCGTATCTGAGGCTTCGTATCCTTTACACTGAGGCTATTCAAACCACAGTAAAACTATCAAGAATGGGGATCCCAAACCCAAACATCCCAAACAGGTATCGATAATACTTTTTGTAACTGAAGCTAAAATAAAAAACGAATACGAAAATTATAAAGGTTCCACTTCTATCGACACAACAAGACATAAAAACATCACAGCGCTAGCTAAACTACTCTAAGAACGAAGCTAAGCAAAAACCAAACCTACTTTTTGGAGAAATCCCATTTAACAAAATATTGCCGCAATTTCTGCGATATTTCATCGTGCTCAATTCAATTGCTTGACGTTTTAACTCAGATTTTTGAGTTTTAATTCAAATCAGTTTCCTGTAAAACTAAAATATGGTAAGGATATCTTAAAAGCTACCATCTGCAAAAGTGTCACTTTGTCAACCCTACACACGGTGGCTTTTATATTTAATATGGTTGGGTGGCACCTAATCTTCGCTTATTCAATTGAAGTTCTTATAACAGAACGGAATGTACAATGCTAAGTCTCAAAAGCAATAGCTCAAAGTTTGATATTAGATCTTTCAATCCTGACTGCTACCAAGAGTACATAATGATAAGACTGTGACGGCAGGCAGGCTCTCTGTTATCAGCAGCTGAGCCATGCTCTGCACGCTAACGGCCCACCCCCCCCCGCAATTGCGTACCTAGTGGACCCCCGCCCACAAATCAGTACCTAGTATGCAATTGCGTATGATCACTCGCTTGTACAATAAGTGTTATGTAGGGACCCCCCGCAAATGTGACCTATCATTCGAGATTGATAAATGATAGGTCACATTTGCTTGGGGGGTCCCGATAGAACACTTATTGTAGAAGCGAGTGAACATACGCCATGCATACTAGGTACTGATTTGCGGGGGGGGTCCACTAGGTACGCAATTGCGGGGAGGGGGTGGGCGGTTAGCGTGCAGAGCATGGCTCAGCTGCTTTTAATAGAGAGCCTGCCTGCTGTCACACTCTTATCATTACGTACTCTTGCTGCTACTAATATACCAAGTTAAACACTGCAGACTGTTTATTGTCAAATAAGTAGCAACAAAAACAAAATTATCAGATCTATACATTGTACATGTAAAAAGTCTTTACAATGAAAGAGAACGTGGTAGGGGAGGTTAAGTACTCAGGTAGGAAAGTGTGAAAGTAGATCAGTTTTGGATTTTAAATAATTGCTAAAACCAAGAGTACATAATAACTAAGAGTGCGACAAGTTTCACACTCTTAGGGTCTATTTCTTTAAAGAATGAACGGATTAGATTAAAATTAATCCACATTAAAGAATTAGCTAGCAGGATTAAAGCGAGTTAAACGAGTTAAACGAGCTGCTTCTAATCCTACCTTTAATTCTGTTTCTTTAATCCTGCAGGATTAAAATATTTAATCCAACCCTATTTCCTTATTACTTAGCAGGATTAAAAATGAGAAAGTTTATTTTAATTCGACCGCCGCAGTTTCTATTTTTAAGAGTTAATTTTAATCCGTTTAATCCTGCTGGCTAATTTTGAACTGATTATTAATCCCCGCGCTGGATTAAACCCCCTACGGAGGTTAAACGGATTAAAAACTAAAACAGCGAAAAGTTGAATTTACAATCAGCAACTGCATATATTACGGCGCTGTGACCGGAAGGGTCATTCATACAAATAGAAGGAACTAGAAAAAAACTGAATTTTTTGAAATAAAAAGACATATGTTGCCATTCACTTTAGTGCGACTGGAAGCACACCCACACCAAATTTCTGGTCAACTGGGCAAGTTTTGCGCTTTAAGTAGTGCAAGGGCTAATTCGAAGTTTCCAAAACCTACTTCCAGTTAATCCCAACAATAAAGAAATAGCGTTTGGATTAGTTTTAACTCGCGAATTAAAATTCTGCAGGATTAAAACTTTTAACTTCTATTTCTTTATTGCAGAATTTAACGGATTAAAATTAACTCGTTTAATCTGCGAGTTAAAACAGCAGGATTAAACGAGTTAATTTTAATCTGTTTAATCCGTTTAATCCTGCAATAAAAAATAGAGGTTAAAAGCTTTAATCCTGCTGCTTTTTAATCCGTTTAATCCGACCATTTTAATCTTTAAGGAAGAAGGGCCAGCGAAAAGTTTCATTTCCAATCAGCATCTGCAAATATAGACGGCGCTGTTACTGCCGTAATCACACTGTATTTTCATTGGATTTGGTGTTAGTGTTGAGCTTTGCTGTTCTTAAAACGTTGTTTGCGACCAATTTTTTCAGCGATTGTGAACTATCTACCATGCAAGCGGAAGGGTTGCAATTTAACACAAATGTGTTACACACAAATATATACCCCGGGACTCCTTTTTATTTGCTCCGATTTTTTGCTTTCTAGCTAAAGTGGTTGCTTGAAAAAGTTGGGAAAAACAGTATACATACAGCATAGCATACATTTTAGTTAATTTCCACATTTCCAGACAACCACATTTTTGTGTCATTAAACCGTGTCACCTAGAAATGAATTGGCTAACGCTCAACAGTGGTTATTTCAAAAAGTCAAGCTTACTGTTGTTTGTTACTATTACACATTTGGACTTGCTAATCTTGGCGAACATTTTTGTGTTGATTATTTTGCTAACCGAAAGGATATTCGATATAAGTCATATTAATTAATACAGATTCTCAAATTTTTTCTTTGACATCGGACTGCCCCAGCAGAGTTGGCAGTGGGTGCCGCGGTCCGGTCTAGGTCCGGACTCAAACATAGAGAAACCATAAAAATTTAGTAAATTAAGTATTTGGGATATTACTTCGTTTTCGCAATGGCAGTTGAATGAATAGTGTCGAGATACGATAAGTTTCCACTTCGGGAATAGTTTTTAAAGTTTTTGAGAAATTTTCTAGGCATTTTCATGCATAGAAGGCTTGAAAGAAATAAGAAGTTTGTTGTATCCTATTCTGCTGAAAATTTCAGATTTAGGAGTCGAGGTGCATAATTGAATGTCCGAGCTATTCGATTTTTGATTCAGCTGTTCATTATTTTTTATGCTATTTTTACTCCGTTAGTTTATACTGAATTTATAAAAAAGCTGGATAGCAAACGGACTTTGATGTAGAAACCTTTTCCACGAAATCGGTGACAAATTTTTCGGTTATTTTTGGTCATTCATACGAATAGAAGGAACTAGAAAAAACTGAATTTTTCGAAATAAAAAGACATATGTTGCCATTCACTTTAGTGTGACTGGAAGCACACCCACACCAAATTTCTGGTCAGCTAGGCATGTTTCGCGCTTTAAGCAGTGCAGGGGCTAATTCGAAGTTTCCAAAAACTACTTCCAGTTAATTAATCCCAGCAATAGCGTTTGGATTAGTTTTAACCCGCGAATTAAAATCCCGCAGGATTAAAACTTTTAACTTCTATTTCTTTATTGCAGAATTTAACGGATTAAAATGAACTCGTTTAATCTGCGAGTTAAAACAACAGGATTCAACGAGTTAATAGCTGTTTAATCTGTTTAATCCTGCAATAAAGAAATAGAGGTTAAAAGTTTTAATCCTGTGGTTTTTAATCTGTTTAATCCAACTAGTTTAATCTTTAAAGAAATAGGGCCTTAGTTATCAAACAAAAAACATCTGCACAATAACGGCTGACCCCTGCAACTGATTATGTTCACTACAAAAAAATTTGCACGCTATGCCTGCGTTCTAAACCTCGCAACTGACGCACATTGAACCAACTGACTAAAGTCTGACCAAAAAATGTAGGGAGCGAAATTGTTTAAAACTGATTTAACGGTATACTTTTGCTGCAGCAATGTATATATTTTCTGAACCTTCATGACAAGAACTTTCCTTTGGTTGAAAAACAGATTAGAAAAAATTAAAATTCATCAAATGAAGCCGATTTTTTAGGTTTTGAAAAATCGGTAGATGCTAGGAACTAGCCGTTTAGTGGAAAATTAGCACATGTCCCAAACATATTGTATCCCAAATATCAGCTAATCTCATCAGGAATTGCGATAGTTAATCAATTTTTTCTATTTTCAAAATCCTTTGATCTTTGCCGCTTTTCCAAGTTTGACTGGCTATTACTCGCGAATCACTCTATGGAAAAAATTTTCAATTGGATTTTCAGGAGCACTTATGCGCCGGCGTCTATGTGATTTTTTAAAATTTGAAAGTCGATTTTTTCGAAAAATATCATCTTTGGACGCAAAATTTCGGTAATGTGAATCTAGCAAAAGTAAGTAAAAACAGCATAATCATAAACTTTGGTCTGAGCTGAATCCAACGATATAAGGTTTTCGTTGGTACCACTTATATTGCCCCCGCAACGAATTTTTCAACAATTTCCCTTTTAGCTGGGTTTTGGCTAGTCTACACTGGTTGCTGCAAATCATTTCGACATAGCGCAACTTGTCAAAAATCAGCTGAAATAGGGAAATTGTTTTAAAATCTATTGTGGCCGCAATATAAGTCGTGGCCTTGAAAACTTTATATTGTTGGATTCAGCTGAGAGTAAACCTTATGATTAGGCTATTTTTCCTAACTTTTGCTAGATTGCGTTGCCAACATTTTGGGTCAATTGTGGTAATTTTCGAAAAGATTTACTTTCAAATTTTGAAAAATCACATAGATCACATAAAAGCCGATACATAAGCGGTCCTGAAAATCCACTTGACAACTTTTTCCATGGAGTGAGTCGCGAGTAATAGCCAGTCAAATTTGGAAAAGCGGAAAAGATCAAAGGATTTTGAAAATCGAAAAAATTGAATAACTACCGCAATTCTTGACGAAACGAGCTGGTATTTGGGATACAATATGTTTGGGATATACGCTAAATTTCCACCAAACGGGTAGTTCGTGCTATCTACTGGTCTTTCAAAACCTAAAAAATCGGCTTCTTTTGATGAATTTTAATTTTTTCATTTTTTTTCAACCAAAGGAAAGTTCTTGCCATGACGGTTCAAAAAATATATACATTGCTGTAGCAAAAATTAGTATAAATTAGTATAAACAAAACAATTTCGCTCCCTACATTTTTTGGTCAGACTTTAGTTGTGTTTTTGAGCTTTAGAACGCAAGCATTGCATGCCAATTTCTTTGAAGGGAACATACTCAGTTGTGCAGGGAGGGTGGTCAGCCGTTATTGTGCAGATGTTTTTGTTTGATAACTAAGAGTGTGACACTTGTCGCACTCTTAGTTATTATGTACTCTTGGTTTTAGCAAAATTAAAATCAAAAACTGATCTACTTTCACAGTTTCCTACCTGAGTACTTAACCTCCCCTACCACGTTCTCTTTCGCTATAAACTCTTTTTACATCCACAATGTATAGCTCTGATAATTTTGTTTTTGTTGCTGCTTATTCTGACAATACACAGTCTGCAGTGTTTAACTTGGTATAAGCAAGAGTACATAATAACTATAAGAGGATCTGATCGAGTACGTGGTGAGAAGATGGCTTCAAAATCAAAGATAAGTTTCGGTTTTAGAATGGTTTTAATTTTAGCAGTTTTTCAGGGATCAAATTTAAGATTGGATGCCCACAAAAAGGTTTTTATTAAGGTTTGAAGGCATTTCATAATTACGAATAATCTAGATAACTTTGACAGTGCCTTTGGATAAAAATCAACCAAGTTGCGGATTTCCCAGTTCGTCTTTGACCAAATGAAACTTTCGTGTTTTGGGCGCAAAATGGTCTTTCATTTAAATTTCACCTTGAAATGAGAAATTTCAGGAACATAGTGACATTTAAGGCTTTGATGTTGCGTTTCCAGTTGTTGTAGATAATGAACAATAAAGCAAAGCGTTGTTTGGAATGATTGAGCATACTGGGAAGTGAACAGCTTCTGTGCCAACAGTGGATGTGCAAATCCACTGGGATTAGCCGACAGGGACTCAGTGACCCCTCCTGCGCCAGGGGTTATCAGGCGCAGACGAAGTTACCTGTGGACCGGACCACTGGAGGTTTCCCCCTATCACCATGCCGTAATCAGTGCCACAGCTAAGTTGTATTTGTGTAACCTGCTCTGTTAATTAGCTGTTAAGTTAAACTATCTCAGGGGTAGACCAATGTAGGATAAATGTTTGACTCAAGGCTTGGGGGTGAAAAAGGTCCCCTGGGTCTTGTGTCAAACTAAAGAAGATTTTTAATTGCAAATTAATGTAAATAGTTTATTATATTTTGCATAAAGAAAGATAAGCACAATTTGTACCGAGAGGTTACAACTCAACGGTTAAAACTAATTTTACAACTTTTGTGAGGGGACACCCTCCTAACAGACCGATATTTCCTACTATCCTGTCTCAGTGCTCGCTATCCCTCCGACTCCATTTCTGCAGCCACTTTATCCCCCGTTTGCCTTTCGAGCGGGCTTTCAGTTTAGTTTTTCAGCCTACCTAGTTGCTATTGCCATGCGGGGGGCAGCTGCATTCGGAAAAACGAATGTAGTTGCCTTTTGAGTGACTGAAATAACCGTACGGTAGCTTGCTCGGGGATCACGTTTTCTGTCCGTGATCTTCTCCTCTCCGCCTCTCGACTGTGGTCTGCGGGGAGGACCACTTACGGGCCGCAGTGCGTGCCTACTAGTGGTGGGCCACTTGCAAAAAAAAATAACTATAAGAGTATGAGAAGCGTGAAAGTGGCCAGCTGCTTACAGAACGTTTTGAGCTTCAACACGTCAACATGCAAGCGAGTGATGGTACACAATTGTGTACCAAGTACTCAGTTGTGAGGGGGTTACTAGGTACTCAGTTGTGGTGGGGTAGGCTGTTATTGTGCAGATGATGTCTGCAGCTTAATAACTAAGAGTATGGCGCTTATACTCTTTCAGTTATTACGTACTCTTGGTATAAGTAGCTGTCAGGATTGAAAGATTTAATCCCACCCGTTGAGCTATTGCTCTTGAGACTTTACATTGTACATTCCATTCTGTTATAAGAATTTCAATAGAATACGCGAAGATTACGTGACAACCATATTAAAAATAAGGCCACTGTGTGTTGACAAAGTGACACTTTTGCAGATGGTAGCTTTTAAGATATCCTTATTCCTTACCATATTTTAGTTTTACAGGAAACATATTTGAATCAAAACTCAAAAATTAGAGTTTAAACGTCAAGCAATTGAATTGAACACTCTGAAATATCGCAGAAATTGCTGCAATATTTTGTTAAGGTGGTGATTCTCTTAGGGCACGTATTGTTGGTTAATGGCTCAAATCAAGATGAAATTTGATGAAACTTTCCAAAAACACTTATTTTAGCGTTCTAACACCCTCCGCGCAATTCCGCTTCAAAACTTTGACGTTTGCGTTCAGGACAGTTTTTCCAATTTTTGACAGTTTGACAGCAGCTGCACTGTTATAACTATATTCATTCGAAAGATCTTGTTGTGTTCTACATTTTTGCTTTTTGAAGCAACTTTTTATCTTTTCTCTATCGTGAAATACAACCTTCTTATTTTGGCGCCCAAAAGTTGTCGTTTTTGTAGAAATCAAATAATGCATTCCTAGTTAAGCTACACAACCCGTAAAATTAAACTAAAGGTGTCGATTTGAAGGTCTCACAGAGGCCAATTATTCGAGGCATGTTCATCTTCCAACTGCTATCCCGTAGGCTGCTATCATACAAAAAGTGGTTTTTAACATGACCAATTTTTTCCAGCGATTGTGGAGAATTTACTATGCCACTTAGACGGCTGGCACTGAGCACATGTGTTCTACAAAAATACCCAGGGACCATTTTTTAGTTGACCCGACTGCTGTTTTCTAGCAAAAGTAGTAGCTTACCAAAGTTGGGAAAAGTAGGAAAAATCCAGGTTGCGCTTACATTTTAGCTAATTTCTGTATAACAAAGAGCGATTTAATTAAAAAGGGGTCCCCAGCTATTTGATAGAGGTATACCGATGTCTAACTTTCCGAGACTAACAAGCCTACAATGGTGAAAACTGAAAAGGGCCATTTCAAAAATTTGTATCCACAATTTAAAATTTGAGTCTCCCACACTAAAAACTCTGACCCGAGCTAAGATTTGAGCCAACAGTCATTCTTTTCGTTTTTGAGATTTCTAAATTTTATCATCAGTCCAAGTAATGGCAATTGTGTTGAAGGTATTTCTGTGCTTTGTTTGCATTGGAGTGCAGATGGCCATCTCGCTGTACTTGCAGTGGTCCGCTCCAACGGCCGATGTGGTGGAGTATGCCCGGATCCTGTCGGAAGATCAGGTCTGTGTGGATAGAATGGTGCGATCTCGGGTAACGTTTTCGTTATGGGCCGAACCTGAATATCTCTGTTTGAATTTGGCGTTAACTTCAAGACCTGGTCGGTCCAGAGTTCTTGAATTTAACTGCTACTGTTGGGCTTTCGTCTATTTGATTGGAGCAATGGCCATCTTGGAATTCTTTACGTCCCTGGATTTTCTGGATATTGGAAATTTGATTTCGCGCTTGTTCAGTTGGGCGATGGTCGACAACTCTCCTGTCTCACAAGCACTAAGTTGGATGGAAGCCCACTTGGTTCCTGATGAGGAGGGGATTCCTGTTCAGACCGATTTAACCGTATATGAGCGATTTGCCCAATCTCACCAAAATCCAATATCTGATCTACAGTTCAAACAACTATTGGCTATGAGATATGGGTCCCCATTCCGGCGTAAAGACGGGTGGTACAGACGGTATCGCTAAGAAGACAAAGATAATATTGGGAAAACGAGGTATTTAAATGAATAATATACTATATATATACTATAATATACTATATATATATATATATATATATATATATATATATTAACCACCGGCAAATTGTATTTACCGGTAATTAAAGGGCGAATCGATTACAGGTTAAAGCCTATACTTATACCCTAGAGATACCCTGTCAGTAAAAGGCATAGGTGGCGTACAGAGATTTTAATGGGTCAACTTACTAATTTACTAATATGGTGGCAAACAATAAATCATACAATACCACAAATAGATATAAGCCAGCAGGCACAACTATACTACGTGAAAGATCAACATCAACTGACTAATTAGCTGATTTGGCTAATGATCGAAAGGATCAAAACCGAGGTTTCTACACGCTAGTGATAAAGAAATCATTCAAAAGATTAGTGAATTACACTTCGCATGGCGAGTATTTAACATTATCCCCTGGCGAAAGATTTTAGCGCCTGATAAAATTAAAGGCTAAAAAGAGAGTTGCTACCATAAATTCGTAAAATTTTAAGATGGTAAAATTTAAGAAAAGTACTTTCAAAGCATGGGCGACCAGTAAGCGACCATAGGAAGTCCTGGCGCATTTACTACCCATGATAACAAAAAGAACTTCAAATAGTAAACCAAGTAGTTTACCAAAAATAGAAACTTTCAGAAAAAGAAATAAGAAAAGTGGTAGCTAAATAAGATTCAATAGGTAGAGACTAAGAACGAAAATTGGGGATTATTCATCAAGATTGAAAATAAAGTTGATAGCATTTTAAAGCGAAGTAGTATTTCAATTTAGTGTTTTTAGAGTAAATCGAAAATAAATAAATTGGTAAACGAACCCACAAATGAAAAATGAACCCTTTAGCCACTATGAATAAATAACCACAACATTCATACAAATTCCCACAGTTACACACAAAACCACACACACTTTAAGTGTTATATGTAATACATATAGATTTATAAAGCCGGCACAATACAAATCATAACTAACTTTACATTGAGTAAGTACTACATCTTATATCTGTACAACAGTTCAAAAGATTATCATACTACATATTTATCTCTACAACAATTCAAAGTTAGACTAAGTACAACAAAATTATTCTTTACAGCAATGCAAAAGATTAGAATATGACATATACAGCTTTACAACAGTATGAAGTATTAAATGGATTTTACAACATGGCATTAAACTACGTGTTTTATAGGATAACATATAGCTATAAGCTAACAGTAGAAAAAGAATAATATAGTACAAAAACACAGAAAAAGACTTAAAAGTCAAAGATCAGATATAGTAGAGAATTTAATGAGAAGGAACAGAAACTACCATGTACAGTGCTCTCCGTCCTAACTCAACTCTTGGGCCTTACTTAATCATCGGAAAGCAAATAGTAAATGGTAATTTAAAGAGAAACAATAGAGAATAAGAGTAAATTTCACAAAGTGCATCCTAAACTAAACCAACAAGCTAACTAACTCAAAAAGCGAAAA
>JASAND010026441.1:0-59021 GCA_030248195.1 Trissonchulus latispiculum
CAACAGAGTGTTAACTTGTATCCAAAAATCAAAATTTTGTAACAAAGCAGAGAGGGATTCTTTGCAGAGGGATGGTAAAACCCATGCCTACGCTGACTTCTCTCCACTGTAATTAATTCTGACACTTGTATAACTGAAAATGTATGTGACTTGGGACTTACGTAGTAAGGATGTACGCCTTCAAGACAAAAGGTCTGTTTTCACTTCGCGAACTTTCTAGTTGGTCAATTTCAACTCAACCAACTATAGTTCTAATAATTAGGGATGTATTACTTTAACCATAGCTAGTGAAGCTTACGAATACTCTGGATCTTTCTTTATGTTACCAGGGATGCTCTGTGTAATCAGAGCAGTCTCTTCTCAAGGACTACTGAAACTGACCCTACACTGTAAAAATGCATAACAGTCGTACTATATATAAATATATATATTTTTTATTTATTTATTTATTTATTTATACCAGCAGCTTATATATATAGGGGTATATATATGGAAATTTTCATAATTTCTTAAAATTGTTAATACTTAAAATATTTTGATATACTGTTGCAGCAGTAAGCAGTTTTATGATGTGGAATAACTCAACTGTGCTAGCCTTTGGCAAGAACGTGTCCGATGTGGCTGCGGAAGCTGGCGTAGCACCGCAGCACATGATTTCTGATTACATCGAAATTATTTATTATGCTTTGCTGTTCGCTTTCGGAGTGCCCCTGAATCTGTACGCATTCATTACAATGCTGAGAACAATCTGGAAATCTGGTCAAGTCAACATGCATTCGCGGTTTTTGCTGCTTAAACTTAATGTTAATATTTCAAATTTGTTAATATTGACAACATTTACACCGTTGTACTTCATTTGGCTGGCCACTTTCACTTGGCGTTCGACGGATTTTGTCTGTAAATTGGCCAAATATTTTGATATGTTTTCGATTTATTCGTCGTCGGCTATGATAGCAGTTGTGGCTGTGGACAGAGTGCTATCCGTCCGGCAAAAGCAGGTCCCACTTCAGGTGGAGTACAAGTATGGATGGCAAACGTTTTACATGAATTTTTAAAGTTCTAATCTTGTTATGAGTAAATTAGTAATACCAAGAGTGTATAATAGTAAGAGTGTGACACTCTTACACTAGCATGAAGAACTCATGCTAGGTATGCTCGGTGCGTTAACTCGGGACACCCCCCCCCCCCGGAACTTCCGAGGGGTCCCACTTTAAATTCTATACATTCTATTTTATTCCCACCCAATTCTATTCGAAGGAATGTAATCTGCAACAATTTTTACATCATTGAAAAGAGCAGAAAAAATGCTACAAACTTGTCGAGTTAGTTTTTTTAATTCTATTAATCTAGTTAAAGTTATAATTAATTAATTAAAGTAACTAATAAATTACCTACAGTAAGCCTTAGGCTAATGGGCCAATCAGCGAGCAGACACACGCTTATATGAAAGCGTGTAGATAGTGCAAAGAAGGACCCCCCGGAAGTTCCGGGGAGGTCCCGAGTTAACGCACCGAGCACCTATAGCGCTAGCATGATTTGTTCATGCTAGTGTAAGAGTGTCACACTCTTGCTATTATACACTCTTGGTAATACACGAATTTAATCAATGCACATTTCCTATTATTCGAAAAAAAGTCGACTGTTCAGCTTGGATATTATAGGTCTAACTGAAATTCTTTAATAACAGCGGCCCGGATTAAAATAATGTTTCAGCAACAGTTATGCCCGACAAATAGCACAAATTGACAACTTCAGGATGTTTTAAATGAAATATTTTTGAAATATACTTGAAAATGGTAGTGGAGTTTGGAATTGGAATATGGAGTGGTTGGTTTGCCATAGGCGTAAAAAACATTATCACAGATGCAAAACCTATTATTAATTTTTTTACTTGCATTAATAAGTAGTTTTTTCGAAATTTTAGCAGAGCCAAAATTAGTCTGGTGATTGCTTGGATCTACTCGGCACTGTGCAGCTTTCCGCAGATCCTGATTTGGAAGGTTGTGGAACCATACCCAGGATTCGTTCAATGCTCTACTGTGTGGATGATCCGACGATTCTTGCACAATATTCGACATCGTCTGATTGAGGAAACTGTCTATAGGTATGAGGCTAAACTGTACAGTAAGCACAACTGAGCTAACAGTGAGATCGCTACATGGACGCATAAATATCTGATATTAAAGGAATATCGAAAAATAAACACTTATGAGCTTAAAAACCAGTGTCGGAAGCAGCTAACGTGGATTAATTTCACATACTAAAGATAGCCAAGTTATCCCGGGTTAGTAGCTACTAGCTATCCAGCTTTTCTACACAAGAGCATACTTTGGCTTTAGAAAAATTACGTATTAGAAAATAAAATGTAGGCAGATTCAGGCTAGGACAATTTGTTATTTGGGAATAGTTTTAGGTTGCTGGCGCTGGCTAAAAGGCTGTATTTAAAGTTTTGCTCTGTTTTCGTAAATTATATTTATTTGAAGGTATTTCAAGTTCCACAACTGGAATCGTAGGTTTGACTGTGTTTATGATACTGTATTTACAGGCTGTGTCATTTGGTTGGGGCTTTTATAGTTCCATGCCTGATCACCATAATTTGTTATGCTGTTCTGCTGGGTCGTTTGGTCCAGCACAAACATACTAATATGACCAGTGCGGCTCATAAACTGCCCTTGGGCAGACCGAAGCCAAAGCCTAGTTGCTCCATGATATTACGAAGTCACTGTAACTCAGTTGCAACTAAGTGCTGTCTTGCCTTGCTTTGCTGCAAAAAGGCCACCGCAAAGCACGAGCCATTTGACGGTGTGAGACTTCACGACTCCTTTCGAAGTAATGGGAGTTCCATGGCTGAAATTGAAAAACCGCTGACGACAGACACAAGTCACAGAAACAGCAACAAAAGCCAAGTTTCTAATAGAAGAAAATCGCGTCAGGAGAGGGCACAATATTCAACATTTATTCAGACTATTGTAATTATTACTGTATACTTTTTGTGCTGGTTACCTCACAATCTTCTAACAGCCTGGGAAATCATCGACGATGCCAGCTTAGAAACAGTTCAGGCCTATCTAGGCTTTCTACAGGGTTTAGTTGTCGTGAATGCTGTTGTTAATCCGTTCCTGTATAAGTTTACTGCCAAGAACTAAATTGTTAAAAAAATTGCTGACAATTGTCTGAAATTTCTAAAATTTTATTGCAGTTATGTTTAACATTTGCTTTCTAGAATAATGATTGACTATTTATTTACGATCGTGTGTGCTAACTTCACAATTGTCTTTGTTGAGCATTTTCTATGAATAAATACATAAGCTGCTTTCCGAATTCCGACCATGTTGTAAAAAGCTTTATGAAGTCTGTTGTAATGGTTGTTAAACATTTTCAATAGATTTATGTACATTTAACATTAGCTAGAATCGGAACTGAAACCGGTAGTCCAGAACCAAACCAGGCCGGGTTCAGAAAACGAATCCAGTCCCACTCCAGCAGTAAACTTAAGATAAAGAAAAACACCAAACCAAAATTGGCTTGTTAAACCAAAGTTCTGGCCACCGCTACTAATAATTATAGGCGTGGTAGGTTCAATTTAAATGAATTATTGCTGTTCGTTCATTCACGCCATGCCAGTTTTATTACAAAACCTGTATACAATAATAGTGTTCATTTTCGGGTATTTTCCAGATTACCCCCCCCCACTCAAAATCCTTAAAACTTGACCAAATGAACTAAAATTTAGCATGGGCTTGTTTTCGACTACACTGAGTACAAATATAGCAAAATTTTTCGATTTCACGAGATTCGAGTTTTTCGATTCGCAAGGGGGGACCAAGAAAAACCGAAAAATTTTTACCGCCGATTTTGCTGAAAAGTTGCATATAGGGGTTGTCTGGGTCGCTGATCAAGAATCTGAAGTCCAGTTTTCGATTCAGCTTTTTGTTAGCTCAGCATAAGCTTACAACGTAAGCTTGCAACCTTAGCTTATATCAATCTAACGAAAAGATGAATCGAAAAACGGACTAAACCCTGTATCCTATCTTTTAGCAAAACCAGCGACAACGCATTTTGCGGTTTCCCTTGGCCCCTCCTGCGAATCGAAAAAACTCGAATCTCGCGAAATCGAAAAATTTTGCGATATTTGAACTCAGCGTAGTTGAAGACATACCCATGCCGAATTTAAGTTCATTTGGTCCCGTTTTAAGAATTTTGAGTGTTGGAGGGTGTAATTTGGAAAATACCCCATTTTTCCTCTGCTCCTGCTTGCACATTGCTGCTTCCTGCATTGTATTAGAAAAAACAATGCGCATAAACACAGATCCTTAGCTATTAGCTTAGCTATTAATCATTTAAATCCGAATATAGGTTGTCAATCATTGGAAATAAACGTCCTCTGTCGAAGAGACTTGAAGATGAAGAGCTTAATCAGTCATAATAATATCTTTAGAGCAGTCAGTCATGTACATTCAGTTGTTTACTGAGTCCCTTCCTTTTCCAACTGAAATAAATCTTTTCTGGAACCAGATTTGACTAATAAAAAGTTTAATGTTGTTTCCAGCCAAAGAATGTTAGAAATATTCCATATATATATGTAATCGAATCAATTTAAGACAACTCATTAATTAAAAATAAATTAATTTTTTGACATAAAACATTAGGCAAAATTCTTAGACACAAATTTTTGGTTTTGTTAAAAATTGACTTTATGTCTGTAATTAGATCCACTAAGTCATTCTTTGCAAGATGCTTCCATCAAATTATGAAATTATTGTGCTGTTTTTCCTGGTGTAGAAGAAATTCGAGAAGCAGTGAGGATGAAATTCGAAAAGGTGTAGACGGAAAAGTAAAAGAAAACAATAATAAAGCTAAAAACGACAATTTAGTGGTCAAAAAATTGTCTAAGTCGGATTCTCTCAATAGCACTCAAACAGAAACTCATCTGAGTACTAAAGTTAAAGATGGAGTTAAGACAGCTAAACAGGCCATGGAATCTGCGAACATAATGTCACTGGACAGCGTACAGACAGCGAAAACAACAGCACTAGAAACGCCAGAACAAGTAAGATTACATTTTTTAAAAGCTTTTGCTTGAATGCTTGCTGCCACTACCACAACTGAAAAAACAGGAATAAAGCTTGAAGCTTATCTCCATTTACGAACAAAACAGCACATAAACTTTTCTGTACGTTATGAGTAAGTGTGGCTGCTGGCCGATCTTATAGTTCTTATTTGATGATACGGGAAATTACTAATTTGATACTACGGTCGTTTTTAGCAATGGTAAGGACTAAGGATGACTTACCATGCTTGTCTTGTTTTTTCCCAGTTCAGTTCGCACTCTGGCAAATTTTCCCTCTCAAAGCAATGATAACTGCTTGCATTAAACTGTTTTAGATACCCGATGTTGGAAGTTTTCATATTAAAGAAATAGACGCCCATCTTCTACTTTTGGCCACATCAATTGTGAAGCCTGATGTCAAGCGACTTGAGATTGATTACGATCCTGAACTCAGCAGTACTCCTTCAACCTCAGGTATAAAATCTAATCAAATTTCAGTATCATCTAATTTAAAAAAGAAATTGTCAAAAATTATAGTCTTATTAACAGGTCATAACTTAATGTTGATTCAACTTTTCACACTAATATATATAATAGTGTTTTGCTTTTGCAGAAACAGCAGCAGAAAGTCAGCGTTTTGGGTTCAGTTCAGTCGATGTTAACAGTCTTGCCAAGATTGCACTTCACCATCCCCTGGTTAGACACAAGGCTTCCCTGTACATTTATCAAAAGCGAAAGGCGAAAGCAGGAAAATCCTACAGTCTATATACGCAGTATTACAGGGTGATCTTTAAGGACGGCAAGGTTCAAAGCTTAAACAGAGATCAGTTTGTTGAACAAATTTTGGCAGCGGCAGCGGAAAAGGGATTTCCTCATATCAAGAAAGTCCTGAAAGGGAACAAACCCGATACGGAGGATGAAAGTACCTACACCAATAAAAGATCGGTCAGCTTTGCGGAAAATCCAGATGTGACTTACTATTCCGCTCCAGCTACAGCTAGAAAAATTTTGAGAAAAGTCAAAAAACGATACTGAGTGACCCTGGTTTCTGGTGGTATAAAAGTTAAAAATATTTCGAAATTTGTTAGTACATCTTCCCAATGATACACTTATATAGCAGACTTAGACGACATATTGTATTTTATTTAAAATTAAACAACACACCAAAACCATAGCCGAAATAACACAGCAACCGTTAAACAATTTGAGTCAATAATCGGAAGAGTAAGTACAAGACTATTCTACACTGGTATAATTAGATGATTGAGAATCAGGAAATAATCAGGAAATCTTGCAATCAGAGACCCAATTTCCAACTGTTAACTTTGTGATTATTAAATGCGTTTGAACTATAAAAAGCATCAAATTAGGTAATCACTTATCTGATTTCATAATTACATGTCAAAGAGGGCCTCTGATGACAGGAAAAGATCGTAAGAACGAAAGAAAAGGTGCCTAATGTACAATTCAACGAAATATTACTTCATTGGTTACTCAGTTACGGATGACTATGCTTCATACAATCGTTTAGACACGCAACCAAAAAATGTACATACGGGGCTACGGGTAATTTAATTTTAATTTTAATTGCCATGTAATTTTAATCATAAAGACAATGAAGCACTCCTGCATGCCTAAATCACTAAGGTCAGTAATGATCACTGTGGCAAAGCCTTACTCCGAAACAAAGGAGAGAGTTAACTGGCACTGTTAGCGCTTTTACCCAGAGATAACTAATGGTCCTGCTTGGTAATCGAAGAAGGACCGCCGGCTTGGCTCTATCTGTTTATAAATGAATTTAAAATGAGATAAACGATTAGTCAATGACGGTGAGCAATTTAGTCAACCTTTTAATTCAATCGTGTATCAGAAACACTAAGCAATCGTAGGAACCCTCGAGATTTCGGCATCAATGTCCAGGGCATCAGACTAAACTATAGAAACAGAAAGTCAAGTATACGTACTCTTCCTGTTATAAACTCCTGATAAAAAGCTAATAGAGCGTTTTACAATAAATAGAAAAAGAAATACAACAAGTCAGCAAAGAATAATCAATAGCAAGCAACGTTATCCGATTCAGCTCTACATGATGGGGAGGAATAGTCAAGTCAAATCATCACAAATCATTATCGCAGCATTACCATAGCTCAGAGCACATTTTTACAGCAAAATGGTCTAGTCCAAATCTGTTAATAGTAGTTTTACAAGGAAAGAACTGTCACCAGCAAAGGCTTCGTCAGTCAGACCTGTCAGAAAAATGGATTTCGTTGAATGCCGACTGACAGCCCACAGTGAGGCCAAAAGGAGGAGGAATTTTCCTAATCTCAACTGAGAGTTGGCTCCGGATCCAGCTCGACTAATCAAATTGCCAGAATCGGTGACAGACGAGTTACTGCTACTGCTACTTCGACTGCTGCTGCCGCTGCTACAGATGGACTCGGACAAACTGTTCATGCTCTGGTCCTGCAGTTGACGGACGGATTCCACACATTCCCCGTCAGCAGCGTCTAAAATAATTAATAAATCAGGGCCCTATTGTAAAATGGGAGGATTAAACGGATTAAAAACCTACAAGATCAAAATTTAAAGCCAGGATTAGCATTTCATCTGTTTGATTCTGCCAGCTCTTTTTATATTTATGGAGAGTAGTTTTAATATAATCCGTTTAAAGAAGACTCAAAGAAGAATTACATGCGACAGCATAAACTCCTACACAGGATATTTATTCCATAGTTGAAAGTAAATAAGGTTTGTAACATCCGTGTCTCTCTCTAGTTAATAAAACGCGAATAGGATAAATGTGATAAATTACCTGGATTATAGAGTACAACAGCTTTAAGAGAGTTGACTTCAACAGGACTAGGTGTTAGCATGGTCCATAATCTGATGACTTCAACTAATCTGATCACATCCAGTCTCAGGGCCTCTTCTTCTTTGAAGAGCTGCAGATGATCTAAAATGGAAACAAATAAAAACATAGTCAACGAAATGCTATATGAATTCGAAAACAGCCATGCATATGATAGCCAAATTATTAGTCTGACTAGTGCAGCTATTACAGAAAGAACCAACCAAGAGTGCATCATTGCACCCGAAGAAGACTAAACCAGTAGGTACAGGGTTCTCTTCAGTGCATTGTGTAAGGGTGCTCTGACCACAATGTTCGAACGCCGAAAGAGGCCCCGTTGGGGGAGGGGGGGTGGCAAACAGGCTTGGATTGGCTGTTGCCTGCTGGCAATGTCCCAACTACCCAAACCTAGACCTCTTGGCCGCTTCCCCTTCCCAAAGAGAACATTCGTGTAACATCGTATGCCGGAGCACCGTTACCCAATGCAGCAAAGAGCATTACTTTAGTGGCTCTTTTGCGTCTACGTATATATAGTGCAATTATGTACTCTTGACTACCATCCTCAGCTGTATCACCTCCCTCCCCAAAAAAGGAAGAGTTTCTACAATCCGATTAGGTTGTTGCCGAATGCTTCCACTCCACCTACAGACGGTCCAAACTACTTCCTAAACGGGGGAACATCCGCACATTTCCGCAAGCAACGCAATCAAGGCTTAGCTTAACGCTCTTCCTCTTATTACTGATACACCCAGACCAAATAAGGCAATAAGGCCGTAATTAGTATATACCTTGTATTTGATCGATACTGGTCGTTTCGAACAGTGTGATCAAATATAGTTCATGCCAAGCTTCTGCTAGAAGTTTCTTCTGGGTAGAGGTTGAAAGTGATTTCAAATTTGGCAGCTCATTTAGCCAAACCCTCAGCGCGTCAGCAGCAGACTTGAAGCACCCAGCTAGATCGGACTTTGACTTGGTCAGATGTTCAATAGTGAACTTGGCCCCAGCGGAACCTAATACCAAACAAACCAAACAATATGCCTCATTGAAATTACGAAACCACGTGTAAGTGTGGCGTGGGCCCGTTGGGGCAAAAAACAAAGAATCCAGTGCCACCCTCTCCCCCAAATTCCGATCCCTACGCATGTGTGGATTGATAAAAGTTTTGAAAACTGTTTACATTCCTCTTTGCTCGTGGAAAGAGGGTTTCTTCAATCTGATTGGCTGCTGCCAGACTGACTGGTTATTGGCTGTCTCCTCCAAACTGGTAAAGCTTCTTCGTATGGACGGCACACACATTAAGCAACATAGTGAAAAGCATAGGTTAACGGGGGCTCCCTCCCAACCCGGACAAGGTACAAGCCATAAAGCCGTCGGGGACAAGGGGTTACGAAAAAACTAGCCAAAGGGCAGGCCGGAAAAGAATTAGTTTTCACACTAAACTTTTAATTAAAAAAATTTTAATTTGATATTTCGCTAAAATCGACTAAAATTTTTAAATTTAATCTACAAATTGAAGATTTTGTTGCAAATTCTAATAAAGTTAGCGGTAATTTTCCGAAAAAAACTGCGAGGTACAAGCCCCCCAGAAAATTGACAATTTCAGTTCAGGGTACAAGCCCTTTCAAAATTTTCTCGGGACAAGCCCCCCTCCCCCACGACCCGACCCTATGTTACTGTATGGTGAAAAGGGACCATAAGGGCTTACTCTTCTTTTAATTATTGAGAAACTACACACATTTGCACAATTAAAAGAGACCATCTTGCAGCAAAATAAAATACAGAGTTACTGCGGTGATCAGAAGCAGCTAAAGAATCTGTGTATGTCAACAATGTAGGCGGGTGACAACAGAAGAAAGCACCGCTAAATGTGGTAATCATCCAATGATTGCCACAATGTGCAAGCAATCATTCAGCTTCCTAAGTACAAACCTTTTGATGCAGAGCCGGAGGATTTTGACCCAGTCGGTATGTCCTCTGGACTGACTGGCAGCTCTGGACTCAGCTTAAAAAATGGCAGCGATCTAGCAAAGTTGCTCAGCCAACTAAATCTAGCCAACGAGGCTGAGTCCGGAGTCTTGGACGAACCCGCGGCCAAGGACAGAGGGAGACATCCCTGACCGTAGGGAGGGAAGCAGGGCCATGGACTCATGGAGCCTGAAGGCCACTGCTGCAGCGGCGGCATCCACCCAGAGAACCTATCATAGGGAGTGGCCGCTTCCCGGCGATACTGCAGCGATCTTGGAGCGCGCTCATGCTGAACTGCTAAAACAGCAATAGAAACTACAACTAACAGAATGACAGTTGCTAAAGCTAGCTTTAGACAGTTAACTTGACAGAAACAATAACAATATATACAAAAGATGGTAAAAACAGGATATCTAAAAAGTTTAAATTAGCAGTTTTTAATTTTTATCAATGTTAGTTTTACGCTATATTCATCATTGACCATTCAAACCTGCTCTGCCAACAGCAAAATGTCAATAACTACTCAGAAAGATTGTGAGTTTTCTTGCATTTCTTTTTCTTTGTTACTTTCCACATTTAAAACTGCTGAAGGTGGCATTTTAATCTTGTTCACATCCGATTGCGCTCTAATTGTCCAAGTTTAGGGAGATTTGAGTGACATATCCATTAAGGAATGGGAGGAGAGAGGGGACAGGGGCAGACTTTTCTAATCCGACTTTGAACCTTTCAAGATCTTTCCAACCCTCTCAGCTAATGAGCTTAAAAACCGTCTAACTCAACTCAAATTCACTCTTAAATTTGCTTTGCCGTTAATGCTCGGCAAATAAACTTCTGGCCTTCTCTTGTCTCTGATTTCAAGATTAATCCAGGGGGTCTCCTGAACAGACTGAACTACAATGAATAAAGACGATTGAAAAATCAAAAACTTTCAAAAGGTTCCAAAAGTTTCTGAAATCGGAGGCGCGAAATGCATTAGAATCTTTTGGTCATGACTTCTGGGTCCCCCTCGACTACAACGTCGTGTCTCGAATTTCGAAGTGAACATAAATATTTTAACAGGAGTTAATTGCTCCCAAAGGGAACGGTCAGCGTCGGAGTGCCTGGGAAAAAGCCAGATGAAAATAGGAGCAAACTAAATAGAAGATCATTTAAAATTCGTTGAAAGTGCATTAGCCGAAAAAACAGGACTGAAAGTTTCTATTCTCTATGATCTTGCAAACAGAGCCCTGGAAAGAAATGAAGAAGCCCTTCCAAGTAAACACTGAAAGATCTCGTATCAGATATCCCCAGTCAGAGTCAACTATTTTCAGAGAAACTACCTACATATTTCAGTCAACTAAAAATATGTTTCAACAAAATAGATTGCAGCATTAGGTATATACATACGCATGAAAAATCAAACAGTAAAGTTTGACCATATCCTTGAGGAGTCTGCTTGATAAAAATGTATCTTGTAAATTTAAATCTTGTAAATTTACATTGTGTTAAATTTTAAAACTGTTTCTCAAAATATATGTATGCTTATCTTAACGATAAGTGAAAGGGAATTAAAAAAGTAAAGTGAACGAGGGTTAGCAGGCAGATCCATGACAAAAGACATTAATCATAAAAGAATCAATAAAAAAGTCTGTCCTACAGTCACTAAGCAAACGCTTTAGATCCAAACAGGACAGGACGAGCAAATGCTTAATGCTTAAAATGTAATATCGAGCTAACGAAAAGCTTAATTGAAAACGGATTCCAGATTCGTTCTCAGCACCCCAGAAAACCCAGTATGCAAGTTTTTAGCACAATCGGGGACAAAAATTTTTTGACACCCTTGGTCCCCCCACCCCTTACTAAATAAGTAAATAAATGAATAAATTCCAAATTTTAAACATTTAAAATTTTTAAATTTTTGAATCCATAGACTCCAGTACTACACAATTTTAAAGTTATTTCGCTTATTCGACAAATCCTAAATCAGAAACTCAAGTAACCTTTTTTACAGTAATTGTGACTTCCAAGTGTTTAAAGGTATATATGAGGTTTCTGTAACGGGAAAACCGGTTTGTGTAACGATACTCAAGGTTTGTGTAACGGCACTAAAGTTTGTGTAACGGAACCTCTCGGTTTGTGTAACGGCACCACATCTTTCTGAAAAGTCATTGATTGTGTGCACACGACGTTATCATCTATAAAATTTACAATGTGTTAAATTTTAAAACTGTTTCTCAAAATTTAATAACTTCAATTCAAATTTAAAAAAATATAGTAAAGATTTAGATGCAAGATGTGTCAAAGCGATCTAACAGTGACAAACCTACAACTATAACGCGCCCAATGAATAAATTAGGCCTGGCCGATAGGAAGAGCCACTCCGGGATAGCCTCGCCAGTAACAGATGTTACACATACTAACTAACTAAATAACTAACTAAACTTAATACAAACCAAATTTACAAGTTTTCAAAAATAACAAGTATATATAGAATCAAAATCAGCTAAAGTTGGGAAAGTTTAGACGTTTTGAACGTGTGACTCGATTTTGACAAATTTAGACGATTTGTAAGTAGACGTTTCGTCGTTAGACATTTCATCGGAAGACGTTATGAACGTTAGACGTTTTGACTTTAGACGTTTTGACAGGGCAGGCAGGCAGCAGCCGTTAGAAAGCAATAATCGACAGGATGTTGAAAGACTGAACATTTGAAAAAACTAAAAATTTTCAGAATTCAAAAACCCATGATCACTGTCGCTCTTAATATGAGTCTGAGACCCAGAAGCATCCTGCGCATCATTCTGATCAGGTGTGAAGGTTTATTCCTGTAGTATCCACAGTTAAAAAGTTGCGACCCGGTCCCGGACCGGTAACAGCGTCGATGTTTTAGCGATTTACTAGTGACGTTGGAAAATAAAGGGGATACACTGGCCTTTGGTGATCCACAAAAAAGATGTTAGCGTTCGAATTATACTGCAGCATCGCCGTGCCACAGCGCCTCACGATGGCGTCAAATTCGGAGAAATTTAGAACTAGAACCATGTTAGAAACCAGTGTGCGCTCGCATAAAACCTAACCTCAGAACATTTCATACACTCAAATTACGGTCAAAACTACACAGTACACATTATTGCGAAGTCTTTTTTTAATTTAGGTCTTATTTTTTCTGTGGTGACCGACTCAATATTGAAAAAATGCCGTTACAGCGCATCGAAATATATCTCCTCTGTTGGCGAAGCCAGGAAAGTTGGATACTCAAGTTGAATCCAATATCTACACGGACAATGTAATCCTGGGAGTGGACGCTACCCAAGAAGCTCTAAAATATTACAAGCAAGCGAAGATCCTGTTCGCAGATGCTGCTGTGAACTCAGAGAATGGAGTTCTAACGATCAAATCTTCATGAAATCATTACCACCGCAAAATAAAGACACTGATACAGAGGTTAAGGTTCTGGGTATATTGGGTACTTGGGTATATTGGGTTCTGGGTATTGGGACACTCAAAAAATGCAATAGGATCTAAAGCGGTTCCATCGTTCACTGGAACTGTAACAAAGCGCAATATCCCTTGTCATTTGGCTAAACTTTTTGATCCCTTGGGATACTTCAATCCAGTCACTATTAAAGGTAAACTACTTCGACAAGAACTGTGGAGAATGAAAATTCCATGGGATTAAGAAGTTCCAGTAGCCACAGCTGATATCTGGAATGATGTATCCAAATCTATTTGTGATGTGCCTGCAACTGAAATAGAACGTCATTTTCGAGTTGACCCCTGAAATCCTTGCAGCCTTGTCTGCTTTACGGACGCCAGCCCTTTGGCCTATGCCGCAGCAGTGTTACCTTGTGCAATCTGGTCCTGTGCCAGTAACCCGTCTCCTCATTACAAAGGATCGAGTTGCTCCAATTCGGCCGTCAACCACTCTTCCCCGTCTAGAATTACTAGCGATGCAAGCAGGAGCCCATATCATAAGCTTTATACAAAGGCTGCTCCAAATTAGTATCACCTCAAAATTCATATTTACAGATTCTCAAACAGCACTTCAATGGGTACCAAACCTTTGGAAGCCTCTACATAGCCAGAAAGGTACAGTCTATACGAAGCACTGTTTATCTTGTATTTGGTCACATCTCCACTAACGACAATCCCGCAGATTTGGCAACCAGGGGCATCCGCAACAGTCAACTGAGTAAAGTACTAAACACAAAAGGGATGTAGTTTCGAGGACCTCAGTGGCTTTCTATCAGATCGCAAGAATGGCCAGTCGCTTACTACAACCTGCCTGATCCACTGGTAGCCGTCCCCATTCTCCCAATCATTCAGGAATGGTGCGATGACACAAAAAAGAAACCTTACGCAGACTGACACATTGCTAGACATTAAACCGGAACAATTCTCCAGTGTATCTAAGCTAATAAGAGTCACATGCTACTGCTTCCGCTTCATTTCACGCTTAAAGCAATTCCCAGTTCAACTGCCATAACCGCCAAAGAATTTGCATTTGCTCAGGAAAAGTGGATCGAAAATGTTCAACAAGTATTTCACATCGAAAGAGATTTGCTAGGACAGCGAAAAAGTAATCAGTTTATCAGACAACTGAATCTCTGTTCAGATGGGTTGTTGTGATGCGGGGGGGTGCGATCAGGCCAATGCGCCTATCACTTACGATGAAACATTTCCCATCCTTCTGCCGAAAGGCAGCAGATTCACCAAACTGATTATACTGGATGCCCATCACACCGTACATCACTTCGGTTCAAAATCCACGTTAGCCCGCATCCGGAAAAAGTTTTGGATTCCACAAGGCTTATCCCAGGTGAAGAAAACTTTGAGATGATGCCTTATTTGTCCGAGATCGGAGGGAGGACCGCTAAAGCCACCAAAGATAGCACCCCTCACTCCTGCTCCAGCCTTTACCTACACGGGTCTTGACTATGTCGGACCTTTATATGTGAAATCTACAAACAAAGAATCTGAATCAAAAAGGTGGATTTGCCTGTTCACATGTTTCACTACCAGAGCCGTCCATCTGGAAATAGTATCCAACTCCAAACTCCTGGTTTCTATGAACGATTGATCGGACTTGTAAAGAGGGCACTAAGAAAAATACTCTGGAGAACCAAGATAACAGAAGATGCCTTGCACACTCTCATTTGCGAAATCGAGGCAACAATCAATTGCAGACATATGCTCGACATGGCAGGTGGACTGAAAGACATCAGTGTTCTCAGCCCAGCCGATTTTATTGCGCCATCCACACTTCTAAACTTACCTCCAAGCCATAACGATGGTGTGGACCCAAATTATGAATCTGCCGCTGCAAATCAAACTCTGATAAAACACCACACTGTTATCAAGAAAAGGTTGAATCAATTCTGGTCAATTTGGAATAACCGCTACCTTAAACAACTACGTTCGGCGCATGCTTGCTACTTCCGAAAACAAAAAGGAAAAATGGACTGGGAGCCTTCAGTTCACTTGTTTACTTGTTTACTGGTTTACTGGTTTACCTGTTGAAGGCCAACGGTCCACGAAATACATGGAAATTGGTAAAAGTTACTGAGCTGTTGCAATCCTCCGATGGGTATCTACGGTATGCTAAGGTCCGGTTTCCTAATGGACTGACCTCCAGAAGAGCTATCAAAGAACTGATACCATTAGAAACTGGTGACGATAAACTTTTAAGAAATCTGCTGCTCTTAACCGGGCGCGGCAGGACGTTGAAAAATGAAAGTTACAAAGAAATGAATCTTAAAAATAAGAAGTTAAAAAGTATATTGAGATTGATGCATTGTCCACAAAGCTTTTTTGATTTTTTGGTAACCTGAGCTCACTCTCACTCCCGTTATCCCTTTTTCCTGCCAAACCCACCCAATCTTGCTGGGATGGATCCACTTTAAGATCGCTGATAACTGGGGAATACATAGGGTTGGGGGAGGTTCAAATTTCAAAGCTCAGAACCGGAAATCGACCGGATATTCGATTACTTTGACACCGGTAAAATGAAAGTAGCCTCCCAAATATTGAGTGTGCCAAAAACTAACAATTTTTATCCGTGATACCGAGCACTAGACTAGAAAAACAGATTTTTCCGGTTTTTTCAAACCAGATACGACCATAAATGACGCAATTTTTGTCCAAATTGGACAAAATTTCGTATACCGACTCGAGTACCGACTAATTTCGACCCCGCTGAGTCCAAACATTCAATCAGCGAAACTGTATGCCTACCCATCTTGCTGTACACTTTTTGTAACCTAGACATATGGTTACCGGACATGAACCGGATGTGACCAGATTTTCGGAAATGTCTTGGGCCAAGGACCAATATACTAGAGTATGAATTAATTAGCATTCTCCTTCAATCTGAAGCGTTTTTATCGATTTGGCATCCGGTAAGCGGATATAGACCGGATATGATGGTTTTACTAGATTTTCATCCTCCTGAGGTTTCTAAAAATATCTACTTTATATAGACTAACTTGAAAGGTTAACTCAGGACAGGCGCTCACAGTTCGGTTCCAAGGTTTTTTAGTCAGACTTTAGCATAATATACAAAATACTATTGTGTTAAGGCAGTGCAGAAATGGTGAGCGTTCTTGAGAATTGGCTTTGAAACTAGAATCGCAATGAATGATTTATCCAGATGGGTGAAGTTAGCTAAGTACTCACAAATTAAGTGAAGTAACGAATTTTCAGCCCCAATCGCTTAGATTCATACTTCAGATAGTTTGTGAGCACACATTCATATCTATCATATTCATGAGAGGAATCTAGTACATATTTAGATTTCCCTTAAAATAATCGAAGTAATTCTAATTAAAGTATGTATACTGGCCGGGCCAATCCTCCATGAGACCCGAATTTCGGATTAATTTATTTGTTGCAAACTGAAACACGTAACAAAATAAATGAAACTGTGTAAAGTCTGGTAAATAAGGGCAATTTGTGCCCTAGTAAAATTATGACCAGTCGGGCCATTTTATTAAATTATTCTATTTTATTGTTATCAAATTTGTTTCAAATTTGTTATTTGTTAAAGGATTGGATGGATGGATGGATGGAATGGACTAACAGTATTTATTATGGATGGAATGGACACATGGAATGGACACATGGAATGGACACAGTATTTATTATCAAAAATCGCGTACTGTGGACCCACCTCCGGATTGCATCAGTATGCCCCTAGGTCCTAGGATTGATTGACTTAAGCAGCGTTAGGCTTGCGTCTGGACAAATTTTATTTACTATGCCAACCCAAAGAAGGATGAAGATAAAAATCTCCTTACCTGAAGGAGTCAGGTTTGGTGAATATAGTTTTTCATCTCGTTAGAGAACTTCGCGTAAACCTAAATCTAGCCTGGCTTTTTGTAAGAATGTTTATTATTGAAGAATGTGGAAAACAACGCATGAATCGACAACAATACAGTTACGCCTTAAATTGTATACTATATAATACACACTAACGATTAGGCAGCACGCCGAAGGTTCCACCCTTTTAAAAAAGCAAAGAGTACCGTATTATGCCAAACAGTGGCCCACCCAATAAAATGCCCATGGGCGCTTATTGGGGGATGGGCGCTTTTTTGGATAATTAATACCCTTTACCATGACTTTTGAACTCTGAAATTTCTGAAGAAAGTATTGAGTTTTTAAGCTGTTTGCTGATGCAGAAGCCATACCACAGGTCTATGAGCAGGCCAGCAGGAACTGGCATTGGTGAGATAATTTTCTGTAAGCAGAAATTTGCCGAATTTGTCGAAAAGTAATAAAACAACAATTGTAACCTGGTTTCCAAAATGTCACCCATGGGTGTTTTTTCGTAGGGTGGGCGCTTTTTTGGATTACAAAAATAAAATCCAAAATTACAGATTCCGAAAAACGCCCGTGGGCCACTATTTGGCATAATACGGAAATGGAGAACGCACCGAAAGGCGCGAAAATTTTAATTTCGCACTATTTTATCAAAATTTTAGGGGGAGTCAAAAACCAAAGGGGGGCCAAACCCCCTAGGATACGCCTATAATTAGGTCTTTAAAAACTTTTACGTAGTGAATTTTTGTGAATTTTTGAAGTACTAAAATTTGCTACCAATTCAAAACCGTAACTGGTAGGAAGGGAGTAGGAGTTTTCGGAGGAGACCCGGACATATATGCAAGCCGCAGCACCGGGGGTGAAAATCCTTTGCACAACGGACAATTCTTGACTGTCCTGGAGAGCCTGTGAGTCCATGTCATATCAGCGGATATTAAGTTTTCAGTGATCACCTCCTTCCAATCGTGGGAGCCAGTGATAATTGATTGATTGATTGCAGATTAAAGTTTCTGTTGCACTAAGTCCCTCTAACAATAAATTTATGCAGCATAAATCTAATCTTGCGATCACTGGTTTCTCGCCTTGTCCTTGGCCGTATCATTAGCATTATGCCGAACAGTTATTCTAGTAATTCAAAAGACAGCTGCAAAATATAAAACTCAGATTAAATAAATACCATTACGATTCATGTTCACTTCTAGGCACTTTCTAAACCGGCAGGCCTGGCACTGATTTCGACGGGCCACATCGACCACACAGGTGCCGCCCTCTTTGCAGTGATACTCCAGATTCCTCCTAATCGATCTTTTGAAGAAGCCGCGACAGCCATCACAACTGGGCACGCCGTAGTGCTTTCCAGATGCTTTGTCGCCGCAAACTCGGCAAAGTATGTCTATCTTCTTGTTGGCAGTTGTGCACAAAGGCAAGGGTTCACTCGACAGTTGAACCACATGACCACCACTGTCTGAAACAACTACAATATTTCCAAAAATGTTTGGCAATTTATGCAAATCGAAAATATTAGTCAGTTATATACAAAAATAATTTTATTTTAGTTTGTCACCATCCCAAAGTAAAATCTGGCCCACCACTCATTAATCACAGAATGTCAAAATTTTCTGGATAATTTTTGGTTAACATGGGTTTGGGCTAATTTCGGAAAGAACCTGAAAATTTGCAAGTGTAGACTATCAATAGTACTTGCATTTGAATGACAGTTAAGTAAAAATCGCCGGAGAACCAAAAACTTTTGCAATGGCTAACTGCGGAAGTATTCAGGGCAACGTTTGGCACTAAAAGCGGTAGCCACTTTCAGGCAAGAGAGGCAATCTTGGCGGACACTTTTTTGTCGAACAAAGTGTGTTTACAGGGGGTCCCGCCCGCAATAGAATAAGCCAAAGTATTTGCATAACCTGGCAATTTGTACCACATTGTAATTTGAGATTGTAATTTGCAAAACATAAAGAAACTGTTGGTCGAAAAAAACCTGCGTGCTAGGTACATGTGTCGAAGATAGGACGTAAATATTCCGCGCCAAACAATTTATATACATGCAAAACATATGAGTTGAGATGGGTCAACCCATTACAAATACCGCTTCCGGCGTAATCAAAATTGCACAATAGGAACTTTCCTGAAAGGGAACTTTCCATAACTTTTCTCTTTCCATAACTTGTGAGCTACACTTCCGAAAAAATTGTTGCTTCGGGTCTCTTGCGCAATTCCCCCCAGCCCTAACTTTTGATTATTTTACCAATAACTTTGAAATTGTGTATGGGTGCATAGGTACTAGAGGTTGACGAATTCAAAAATTCAAAAATTTTAAAATTTTAAAATATTATAAAAAATTTTTAAGTTTTAGTATGGTAAGGTTTTGAAAGGGAAACCAAAAAATTTTTTGGTAAAAATTTTGTTGAAAACGTGCAATACAGGAGTTTTCAGGGGCGTTGAGCACGAATCCGAAATCCGTTTTTCGATTCAGCTCTACGTTAGATCTACGCTTTTAAAAATTTTCTAAAGCTTTTTTAAAGCTTTTTAAAGTTTTCGTTAGCTCAGGATAAGCTTACATCTTAAGCTTACAACTTTAGCTTATTTTAAGCTAACAAACAGCTTTATGGAAAAACGGATTTCGGATTCGTGCTCAATGCAACTGAAAACCGCTGTATGTACGTTTTCAGCAAAATTTTTTCAAAAAATTTTCTTTTCCCCTTGGTCCCCCCTCACCAAACTAGAATCTAAATTTTTTTAAATTATTGAATTTTTGAATTCATCAGCCTCTAGTATGCACCCATACAAAATTTCAAAGTTATTGGTCAAAAAATCAAAGGTTAGGGCTGAGGGAGGAAAATTGCACAAGAGAACCGTTGCTTCCTCTTGGACAACGGCAAAAAGCTTTTTGTATTCATTCAGAAATATGGAAATTTCAGAAGGAAATAAATTTGGAAATTAAGAAAATGCCAAAATATAGAAACTCACGAGCTACGGCAAAATGAGATCATTAGCTACATAGCAGTACTGAGCCCACAGTTTTCACAAAAATTTCTTTTTGAGAGCAATTAGCAGAGACGTGTAACTGTATATAACCGAATTACGAATTTTGAACATTCAATTCAATTCAATTCAATTAAACAAACAGTTAACAAAGTTAACAAACAAGTGCAACATTACTGTACTTCATTCAAACAATATATAGGTACATATTTTCATTAACGTATAAACTAAAACAACATTTTAAGATTCATTAATAATTCCTCCTCCTAATCCTAAGTAATCCTAGTCTATATTGTTTTGTAACCTCTCACGTCATAATTTACGGTCAAATATAAAAGCATACCGTTAGCAGTCGGAAATGCCATTACAGATGAACAAGAACCAGTTATATACTCAAATTCAGTAGTATATCGTGAAGCCTGCTTCTTTGACTTTTCAATACTATCAATTAATACGCAAACTAATTTAGATTAGGTCTCATTTCATAAGAGTTAGGCCTGATTGGGTCAGAGAAAATTATCTAATCCCTAAGCTTTATGACCAGGGTCAGGAAGAGAGAAATGGACACTGAAAGCTTAAATGAGGAGTAAAAGCGGATTATTCAGAGGGCTGGGAAAGGCCAGGTGTCTTGGAATATTCTAGATGTCAACTGATTGGATAACTGCTAGCTTGGAAGTCAAACATCAGAGAATTCCTATTATTGACTAAGTATATTTCCCCTGTCTCTCCTGGGAGAGTCTTACGGTAGAAAAAGCTGAGACTGATTGAGTGACAGTCAGAAGACAGGTTCAGATCAGATCACTGACTAATTAAGGTGGTCCAGCCTTGGACCTCTTCTTTCTAGATTTTGGCCTTTACCTTAAATTAATTGAAGGAAGTCATCTTGAGCTAGCTGGCTGGGCCAGGTCAAGGGCTTCTGACCTCTTCTATCAAAAAGAGGACATTTCCTTCTGCAAGATAAGACAGTTCTGTCTTAAGCTATGATTACTCAAATAGGAAACGTTTCATCATCAATCTGCCTGAAAAAGAATGTAAAATCGAAGCTATAAATTTACATTGAAATGCTTATAGTATTCTATATTATGTTATATATTATTATTATTATTATATTACATAACATAAACGTAGGTCAGCTCGCTGAATCAGTAATTCTTACTTAATATTTAATTATAACTGCAATTTAAATATTAATTCTATAGCTTTGTATATTTCTGTTCTTTACAATGATGTAAAAAACTGTTGCAAACTAAAAACGAATTTTTGTATTATGCAACAACTTTTACATATTAATCGAAAATAGCAAAAAGTGCTAAGTTCAGTTTTTTAATTGCCGTAACCCTTTCATTCCTGAATTTCCTCAGGGCTAACAGCTGAAAATGACCAACTTTACATTTTTGGCTGCCATGTTTTACTGAGAGCACCTAGATAGATGGGACTGCTGCCAATCGATAGACAATTAATTGCTCTATATTTCATATGCCAGCATTGAGCTGTCCCCGATGCACCCAAGAAAAGTCAGAAGCCGTCAAGGTCGGGAAAAGTACGAAGTTTTGCTAAACTTTCATTGCAGAAAAGCAACTAATGGATTTTTAGATGCAACAGTTGACTCGGAAACGGAGTAAACTAAATGTTATTTTAATGTGCATCCCCTCCCGTATTACCCGGTAGAGCGACTTTCCCGCCAACGTACTACAGCCGGCTCTGGATTTGTTTAAATGCAGGAACAAGGGCTTGAAATCACAAAAAGTTTCATTGTCGGTGGAATGCTATAGAAACTAGATTCTTCATGTAGGTGTGGAAATATTCCCCCAAAATAAGACAGTGTTGAAGAAAAAAGATCAAATGTGCCATGTGCCAACCGGCAACTGGTGCCTGTCCCAAAAAATAAGACTACGAAGATAGCCATTTCTACCATATGGCCCATTCGGCATTAAAGGGGTAGCCTAAATGAAGTTGTAACTAATTAATAAAAATTACTAATAAAATATCTGCCGCAAGCCTATTACTAATTAGCGAATCAACGAGCTGCCACACGTTTGTATGAATACATGTAATTCATTTGTCTAATGCTCGGGGCATTCGCCTCGACTGACTTTACCCCGATTCTGAAAGTCTCGGAAGGGAGGGGTTACACCTTCAACTAATAGTGACATGCTTTTATACAAGAGTGTGGCTACTCGTTGCATCGATAATTAGCAATAGGTTTGCGACAGGTATTTTATTAGTATTTTTATGAACTAATCATAACTTCATTTAGGTTAAAGCAATTAAAGATTGCTTCCATATTTTTGTAGCATTATTTCTGCTCTTTTCAATGGTGTAAAAATTGTTATATAAAACAAAAATTCGTTTGGATATAGCTTGCACAATTTTTATATTATTAGAAAGAACAGAAAAATTCTACATGGCTACGGAATTATAACATTATAGTTATAATTGAAAAAATTTCAAATAAAATTCCTACTGTAAGCCTACGGCGAATTAGAGATTCAGCGAGCAGGCACACGTTTGTATGAAAACATGTAATTAGTTTCCTCCCTCCCTCCCGACACTTTTGAAGGAGGTCCCGAATCGGGCGAGGCGAACGTGGCACAAAACATTTCCGAAAATCAGGACACATCCGGTCCATGTCAGGTACCCGGATGTCCAGCTTTACACAAACTACGCACAGCAGGATAGATGGGTTAGTCGTACAGTTGTGGTGCTTGAATTTTCGATTTTTATAGTTTGTATTTGTATTTGTGCATGTATAGTGGTTGTGCACTATCTGCACCGGCCCCCAAAGTACTACACCTAAAATTTGACTGCTTGCTACTCATTCGAAATAAGAAGATAGACCATGAGTCAAATAGCAAAAATTAGCCAATCATCTTGTGTATTTCGTCATGTAAAAATTATTTCTATTGGATGTTTGTATAAAACGCGCTAACCAGCCAAAGGATTAAAATTGAATCCAGTGGTGCAGATTAGAGTTGGAACCGGTTCCAATTTTCAAAACCGGTTCCGGTTCCGGTTCTAGAGTACCGGTTCCGGTTCCGGTTCCGGTTCCGGTTCTAGCTTCCGGTTCCCGGTTCCAAGTACAAAATTCGTAGTTACATTTTAACATTATTTAATATTGGATGCAGGCCCCCAGCAAGGGTTATACAATCAAAATTATAAAGCAATACTGCAAAACAATTGGAATAGGTAATGCAATAATAACCAACTGGGTTAAACTTTTTTGTTTACTTAGGCCCTATTTCTTTAAGGATTAAACGAATTAGATTAAAATTAATCCGCATTAAAGAAATAGCACCTTGGATTAAACGGATTAAAATATAATCCAGGGAGTTAAACGAGTTAAACGGATTAAATTTAATCCTATTTCTTTAATACACCTAGGATTAAAATTTTAATCTAATCCTGTTTCTTTATTCACACTTCGGATTAAAAAATCAACTAGTTAATTTTAATCCAACCTGCTTAATCGCTGTTTCTTTAAAGATTAATTTTAATCCGTTTAATCCGTCGCCTGCATTTTCAACTAGTTTTTAATCCTCGTGCAAGTACGCGGATTAAATGGATTAAAAGTTGGCGGATTAAAATTTTTAATCGCTGTTTCTTTAATGGCGGATTAAATGGATTAAAATCAACTCGTTTAATCCTCGGGTTAAAAATGGTCGGATTAAACGAGTTAATTTTAATCCGTTTAATCCGTTTAATCCAGCATTAAAGAAATAACAATTAAAATTTTAATCCGGCTGATTTTTAATCCGTTTAATCCGTCCATTTTAATCTTTAAAGAAATAGGCCCTTAGAATTTTAAAGTTTTTGCCTTACCTTGAATTTTCTCCATTACAAATGCTGTTACTATATGCACAACATACACTAAGGCCCTATTTCTTTAAAGATTAAACGGATTAGATTAAAATTAATCCGCATTAAAGAAACAGCACCTCGGATTAAACGGATTAAAATTTAATCCAGCGAGTTAAACGAGTTAAACGGATTAAATTTAATCCTGTTTCTTTAATGCGCCTAGGATTAAAATTTTAATCTAATCCTGTTTCTTTATTCACACTTCGGATTAAAAAATGGAAGAGTTAATTTTAATCCGACCTGCTTAATCGCTATTCTTTTAAAGATTAATTTTAATCCGTTTAGTCTGTCTTCTGTATTTTCAACTAGTTTTTAATCCTCGCGCAGCAACGAGGATTAAACAGATTGAAACTTGGCGGATTAAAAATTTTAATCGCTGTTTCTTTAATGGCGGATTAAACGGATCAAAATTAACTCGTTTAATCAGAGGATTAAAAATGGTCGGATTAAACGAGTTAATTATAATCCGTTTAATCCTGCATTAAGGAAACAGCCGTTAACATTTTAATCCGGCTGATTTTTAATCCGTTTAATCCGACTATTTTAATCTTTAAAGAAATAGGCCCTAAAACTTGTAAAAAATTAAAACTTTAGTATGGTCGAGCAAATTGTTTCGATAATTCACGGTGAGATTCAACTGTGCATCTAAATGCAGACAGCGCCTTCTGAACAGAATCTTGTAAACTGCACGTTTCAGTAAAACATGCTGAGAATTGAGATATACTGGAGCTTAAATTTTTATTTCTTTAAAACGAGTACAGTGTCAGTAATCAAATAGTTTCCAAAACATTTAAATGCATTTAAAATATTTAAAAGCTGAAAGCCAAATTGGAAAGAAGAACATATATATTAAAGTTATATTTAGCGAGGAAATGTACAGTCGCTTGATTACACCAAATTAGCTAACAGATACTTATACATGCTGTTCCATTATTTGAACTTTGATTGACTTTTGTCTCCGTTGCCGATAGCTTAAAAATAAGAAAATAAGTACTCAACTTTCGAAGTTTTCTGCTCCTCTAAAATTTACCAGGTAGTTTTTTTAAAAAATGTTGCTTAAATCTGGCGTGCTGACAATACCACCTTCCATTTACCAATTTTTTGAGAAGATATACTCAATTTCCGACTACATCCCATCGAGCTCTCATCTTTTCTATGAGGTTAATATTCAAATATGTAAGCTGGTTAAAGTTTTCATTCGGCGATGTATCGTTCACGTCTGAACGAAAGTGCCCGTCTTTCGTCAATTACAATTGGAATTTTAGAACAGAAAATTTCAAAAATTCGTTTAAATTAATTTAGAGACATTTGCACAACTGCATTTTGTAATACACACAAAATTACTTAACAAAATTTGAAAAATCAGAAGCATGAAAACAAAAAATAACGAAATTCCTTCCCGAATAAAGGAAGTAGAAATTTTCCCTTACAATACATGTTCCTAATTCTTCAAGTATGTTTAACATTTAATTTTTGTCTTAACAGACGGGATAATGTAACTAGTGTTGATTCAAAGAAACATTTGAAATTTCTCTTAATTCTATGCCTCGGCTTCAGTGAAACCTGAAACGTGCCTCGATCGCCTGAAAAGGGGAAGCGGTGAGTTTGTGTCAGCTTCAGTGGAAGCTGAAGCTGTCGTTTTCAGTTTAGGGTCTAAATTTATTCTATGGAGTGTCAGCTTCAGTTTCAGTTCCAATAATTGTACCTTCATTTCACGTTTAGTTCGAAACTGTTAATTATTATCAGTCTCATCCTACATATTTCGCCTTCAGGTCTAAATTTGTTTAGTTTCAGTTCAAACTAGATTTTTTGTTTCAATTTCAGTCACTAGCTTGAAAAAGACAATATGAATGGCAACAGTGAATGGCAACCACAAAAACAAAATCCAGCTTTTGCAAAATTTAAACTCCTGCAAAAAATTTGTTCAAGTCCCTTTTTGAGAGTGGAACCGGCCGGTTCCAAATCCTACCGGTTCCGGTTCCGGTTCTAAAATTCCTTCCGGTTCGGTTCCGGTTCCGGTTCCAACCGGTTCTAGTGGAACCGGTCCCAACTCTAGTGCAGATTGCGCATTGTACACAAACCAGGTCCATCTGCAAAAACTTGGTAATTTAAAAATGCGGCTCTGAACTCAATATTCAACGATTTGAAAAATTAGAAAAACCGATATTTAGTCTAATTCCGTAGAATAGGACTATATAAAAATTTCTTACCACCTTGAAATATTTATTTTGAATTCACTTGAGTGGTTCACTTTCTGCACGCGATGGTTCACATTTGCGACAGTGGCTTTAAACTGCACCATCAATTAAATTTAATTAAATAAAAATTAATTGCCACTTTTATAAATTAATTATCACGATGAAACTTGCTGTAGTTGTTGCGAAATTCGAAAGGAACAAGTTAATACAAAATTGCCTGATATAAATATTGTTTGGATTTTCTTCAGATTTTTAAAGACAAAAATTTAATTTTAAAAAAAGTGGTGCAAATAGTGCACAACCACTATATTTGTGTTTCATTCTGTCCGGTTTGGATATTTTTCCGGGAGGAAAGAAATCTCTACATGTGAAAATTTTCCAAACGGGAGTCCCTAGGGAAGATGTTCCGGATCAAATTTCTCTATGGAAATTTTTCTGCGGGGGGGATTTCACGGGGCGAATTTTCAACACCTCATAAACGGCCAACTGGTTGGCCGCAGGGTTTTTTTTGCGTCCAGATGTGCGTCTGGACGCAAAGTTTCTTATCCGGACGCAATGAAATTTTAACTGGACGCAAGCTAGACGCAACATTATTTCGGGAGAAAATTCACTTTTGTAAGAGTAAAATCTTTAAATGTTTCCAGTACCAATTTTTCCGTTTGTTCCAAAAATTTCTTCAGGTTCTGGGGGCTCCGCCCCCAGACCCCCGGTGTTTTCCACTTTGTCGTGGAATGCCAAGGTGCAAGGTCATGCCTCAATGTTACTCAATGTTATTTATTAAGTTGTTGTCCACCTGCATCCATATAAAATCTTTTCGAACTCATAAATTTCACTTCAATATATATAGATCTTACAAGATGCATAATTGTGAACATTTATATTGTTCTCATTCAACACGTCAGGCAGGATTAAGATTAGTAGTAAAGTAAAACCCCGAAATTGACAAATTTGTAACTGTAGCAGGAGCAGAATATCCAAATTCTTTGGTTCTTCTAAAAAACGTTTTTTGCAAAAATACACAAATGGCAATTTGAATTATATAATGCAAGACTACCATTTTTCTAAAATTTTCAAATACAAAAGTCCTATGTACGTGCATTTCACGATGAATTTATTGCAACTAGCGTTAATAGTGAAATGGGGAATCCTTTCAGGAATCATTAATTCTCAGGTTTTGAAAATGGAATTTGTGCTTCCATATTTACTACCTTTCTTCTTAGTGATATTAATTTAATAACTATTTCATTAATTTTTAAACCGTAATTAGTTTATCTATAACATTGATCATCGGAATAATGTATGTCAATAAAATCAAAAATTACACACGAAATGCGTTAGATGCTACAGACTAGATATGAAACCGGGTCACTATTTGCTGACCCGGTGATCCGTCGACCCCTGACCCGGTGACCCGGTATTTTTGAAAATTCAGGTTTAAGCTTGGAAAAATTAAAAATACTTATATCGTGGTGTGATGAGTGTTTTTCACCTTTTTGGACATTTTTGGCGTCTAAAATAAGAAGTCGGAGAAAATTTTCGGTTTCCTTAAAGTAGTAAAATTGAAAAGTATATAAATATTTTAAGTAAGCCGGAAAATATTTGCGCCAAATTAATCTTTTAAACAATTCCATTACGGATTTAATCTGTAATTGCAAAAAATCTCCAGCTTCTGGGGGGCTCCCCCCCCCAGACCCCCCGATGCTCACTTCCAATGCTGTTTTCAGGGATCAGTAGTTCTCAGAGTTTTCGAAACTGAATGTATATATATTTGATCTTTACTACCTTTTTTCTCAATGCTATTACTAAACATTTCATTAAATTTTAATACTAATAATTAGTTTAACTATATTATAACATTGAAATATTAAAAATTACTCAAGGTATTGCGCTAGCTGCAACAGGTGCAAATAAAATCTTTTTAAACATTTCCATTAGGGATTATTCTGGAATTGCAAAAAATTCTTCAACTTCTGGGGGGCTCTGCCCCCTAGACCCCCCGCCGTGTACCTTGGCCGCATCTATAGTCTATAGGGACCCTTGTAATCGTGCATTTTAAGCAGCATCTACTTTCTAAATAGTGTAAATAAAGGAATTATCAAAATTTTTTAAAAATAAAACAATTTTTCGCACTGAAAACACGATAAAACAAAAATTCTACCTGGACGCAAAATTTCTTAACCGGACGCAACTTAAACTTAGCGGGACGCAAGGTTGACGCAAATCCGAAAACCAAAAAAAAACCCTGGTTGGCCGTCGGAAGATTGTTGGCAACAAACCGTTGGCGGTTATATATATATTTCGCAAGCTACCTAGTTTTTCCAGCTAGAATTAGAAAATTGCCGGGTTCAAGAATGCGTGAGCTTAATTAGCTAATTCCAAAATAGTTGTTACCAAACTTTAGACCCAATCAGTCATAATTCTGTTTTAATTTTGCTGGAGGATGTTTTAGATTTTGCTGATTAGGGCTGTTCCCGGGTCATGTAGCGGCTGCGGATCCGCGCGGTTAAGGTTCTCGGGGGAAATTTTTTGTTGGCCCCGCCCCAGCTCTGGCTCAAAGCCCGATAGGAGTAATGAACGTTAATGCGACATGTGCAAGATATTATGCACCAAAACGGAATTTTACAACACAGTAAAAGCATAAAAACGAAACTCGGTGGTCCAATCCTAGCCCTGCGCTCACAGCGCCCATTGGCTCTCTCCTGTTTCGAACTAAGGTTTCGGCCATAGTGACTGCAGGCAGGCGTATTTCATTATTTCTTTATGATTGCCTTTTATCCTTCGTGGCCCGCGTTTACTTCATTTTCTTGATGTCAAACTGAAACTATATACACAGTTTCAGTCTTTCCTCAAAACATCAATATTTGACGCAGCATTTGCAAACACTGTGGCGTGGGTGCCTAAATAATCATTAATTTGTGATTTATATCCTGAACGCTAAAAATAGCTTTTTTGAATGAACTGAAACTACGTCTGAAACTAAAATTGAAGCTCAGACTATTTACGTTCCATTGAATGAAACTGAAATTATCTTGGTCCGCCGACTGAAACAAGTATCTGAGACAAATTTGTGCAAGCTGAACATTGTTTTTATTTTGGGCAATATCAAAAACTTAGTAAAACGAAATTTTTAGCTGACAGGCCAGGCCAGCCCCGAGTTGAAGCAGGCCGGGACCGAGAATTTTCCTAATGTAAGTTTCCAATTTCCACGGGCAGGTACGGGCCTGATTATTCAGATGTGTGAAGGCCACTAATCAATAGCCAAATCTACAATCCATAATCACTCGGTAGCCTATCTACTCGTTAAGACAGAATTTCTACGGTTAAGTCTAGTCTAGTTAAAAATCAAGTTAAAAGCCCATTTCCTCTTTATTCGAAGTTATTATTAAAGTGAAACAAACAAAACAGTATGTATAGAATACAAAGTTCAAAACATGTCTATAATAAGTTAAGACACAAGGGAAACAAGTCCGAAAGAAAAACTTTAGCTTCCTCTTCCTCACCTAAGCAGCTAGATTTGACTAACCAAACCTGTAAGATTTCGAGCAAATTGCTTTCATACGTTACATTTTTTCCATTCACTAAACTCTTATGTACAGCGTAGATTTGCCATGCTCTAAATTTATGAAAATTGGAAAAAGAGAATCAGACCCGGGTTAAGCGACTCTGACTGAGCACGTTGACTCGCCAGAAAATTAAGGACAAAATTTTTCCTACAAATAAAGCAAACTCCAGGTTCTGTGAAATTCTAGAAATAACACATACAGCTGAAGAATGCGCCTGTGAAATTCTGGAACCAATTCTAAGTTCACACCGTTTTGAAAACTCTAAGACATATATACAACAACACGAAACTAACAGCTGTCGTATTATGTGAAACTAAAAAAGCCGCCAAACGTTTTAACAAGCTACAAATAGTGGAACCTACGCATGCGCAAAATGGCACTGTAATATCTGCCACTTTTAAAATCGTAAAAGATTTTTAAACACCCATAAAGACATATGGACACAAAACATGTGTTTACATTTATAATAATTGTCAGTGGTAAACTATAACTTAATTCACCTACACAAATATATGTATAGAAGTTCATACATGCTACAAGGGAATATTTACATAGTATTTTATTAAACGCGTAAATTACGTACGTTAACACATGTACATATAATAACTTATCACAGGTATGCATGCAGGAATATGCCGTAGAACTAGACCATAAAATAATTAAAAAACAACAAGCGTCTACTTGTGCTGATGCGTCTATTACGTAGCTGTATTGATAACATAAACAGTATCGTACGTAGGGATAAACTATCTGTAAGGAACAGGAAGACCTTAAAATTTATTAACTGGAAACGATTACACTTTTAGTAAGATTTGCATATGCGTAGCCATTCATGTAAAACTTGTTAACAGTAAGGCGTGTGTTTCTTATCTTTGCAATAAGGCAGCATCTTTCGAAAGGTTGTTTTGGTTCCTTCAATTATTCTATCTTTCATCGATGACCTGCCAACACCAAAAGCAATGCCAAAACCAAATAATAAATTTAAATACGGTTACACTGTGAAGTGTTCACAGATGTATTATGTAATAAATCAAGGGTGTCTAAAAACCAGGACTAAAGAAAATTTGTATGCCCGAAACCATCATCACATAAAATGCAATCCAACTGAACCTGCAAAGAACAGAAATTACAATAAATACTTCAGTGTGTGAGAGCTGACGAGAAGATAAGAATGAAATGTCACAGTGAGAAAGAGGAGATAACAGAAACTGAACTTCGCAAACGAGCCAAAAACACAGGACATTATTGTTGTGATAGTAAATCAATACACACTTAATTAATATGTGGCAATTTAAGCTGGTGGGAATGGGGAGGGCGGGAAGGAAGAAGTTAACTCGAGGAAACCTCCAAAGGAGGGTGCCGCCGCCAAACACGGAAAATCAAGTTCGGATACAGTCCTTCTTGTAGAGGTGGAGGTGAGGAGGGGGGGTCGATCAGGTTCATTTATTAAAGGCCTCGAACACAGCCCACATTAGGGAACAGGTGTTGGGTTTCATGGCTTCCTGTTCAAAGTCCAAATCCAGGATTGTCTTTACGCGTTTCATGGCCAGTTCATAATCCTCGTCGCTTAGTGGTGAGAAGGCATTTTCCAGGACATCCGAGGCATGAGCCAGAATAACCAGACACAGCATCCGCTTTTCCATACGCTGAGCGTCATTTGTCCATCGAGACAAAACGGCATCCTGCAAAAGTATCCAAATGAAGTGGTAAACGCTAGGGAATCAACAATCTAACATTTCCGTAAACATGAGAAAGGTGTGTAAAAACAAGTTATTACTAACTTTTAAATTTTGTATACTTGCCCGCCTGAATCCTGAATCTCTGTGGTAGTCTACTACTATTCACTAATCTGAACAGAGCGTAGCCGCTTGCTAGCATACCGCTTGTCGCTTGCTCGCTCGTTGTGACAGATGTTACTTGTCATATGTGGACGCGGTGTCAAGAGATTGCTAACACAAAACACAAAGGACTAATAGGGATAAAAAACTCATAGAATCGCAGTTAGACACAGTTTTTTTTGCTCAAAAAAGTGCGCAATGACACACTTTTTTTCTGAAATTAGCAAAAAATTTTGGGCTTGTGCGCACGCGTGCGCACCTTTTCTAGCGACACCCAGGGAAAATTACTAAAAATTAGTTGCCCAAAGTGCTCAGAAAAATTGCTCCTGGCTCTCAATTTCACAAAAATCTCCAAGTTTTCCTGGGGGCCGTCCCTACTACTGGTTTATCGCTAAATTGCGACCTAACTTTCAGTAAACATGCTAGCATTAATATACAAGCACCCATGGACTAACGTACGTGTGATTTTCTAGCTTGTATATGCAACTCTCATTGCATATTCAAGTTATGAAATAACTGCTAAATTTTAATTTTAGTTTGGCAGTTTTTGGAGAAGTTTACAAAACCTTAACAAGAGATTCCGTGACAGCTACGTAGGTTTACGTATGTTATTATCCGTGTTTTCTCTACCCACCGACAGTTCAAAAAGCATTTAAAAATAGAGATGCTCAGGGCTTAGCCCTGGAAATTGCTGAGTCAGATGTCGGAATCATTTTCCGAAAACTGCGTAATTTTCGATGACATTTCAAACTAGCATGTATTTTTGTTTTTATAAAAAGCAGAGAGGATTCTTATGTCATATGTCATAAGACTTAAACAACTATAACTTATAAACAACTTAAAACTTGCCTAAGGGATTCATCATTTTGCTAAATTTACGGAATAAAAATTTCCATTTATATCAATAAAACTTGATACAAATTTACTTTTACTTCAATAAAACTTGAAGATTATCATACGTACAGTTAAATGGTTGCTATTTTGTAAAGTCTTGCTTCTGCGCCCCAGACCCGTCGTTGCAAAGATAAGTGAGTTTGCAAATTTATTCAGCCATTAAGTTCTGGAATCTTATAATCAATAGCTCTCAACATTGCAGAAAGGTCGTGCAATTACTATTAAATGCAAAACAGAAATTTTATGCTAAATTTTAGCATTTTTCCTGCTATGCGCACTTTTTTAGCAAATTGCGCAAAAAATTTTGGGGCAGTGCGCAGAAGAGCGCAAAAGTGTCCGAGCAAAAAAAACACTGGTTAGACAACTGCGAGGTGTCAGCGTCAGCGGCTATCAGACGAGATGAATGACTATGAATGCCGCACATCGAGAAAAGTTACTAAACATGAGAATGTTAGCATCCGCGAGCGGACACTAAGTTTAAGGAGAACTCGTTGCCTATAGGCGGGTGGGTCAGCTACAAGCCGTAGTCAAATCTTCAATTTCTTTGTATTACTCGAAAATGAAAAATGCAGAAAACCACTTGTAATGGTGAACAACTGCTTACTTGGACTTTACGAATGAGCTTCTGTTTAATGGTGCCGTCTTGAACAGGATGGGTCGTCATGTCGAAGAGTAAAAAATTCTGCTTCTCTGTCGTAAGAACACCCTTTTCAACCTGATAACAAAAGTTTAGGAACAAATCAGCCGTAGTAAAGCGACAAGCTCGACCATAAAATATCGTGACTACACGAACAGTAGAACTGACTCAATTGCATCTTAAATCAGCTAATCAGTCGGACTTTAACTGCTAATACTGTAATAATGCTAGTGATAAAATTTAAGCAAATCATGTGGACTCAACTATTACCAAATTCTTAGCCAGACGCTCGCGAACATTTCTTAGTTGAAATCTCAATTTCAATGGATTCCAAGTTTCACCTGAAAATACGAAACACGGAAAATGACATTACACCTCTGTTCCGTGACGGCCAAGTGGTCAAGGCGTTCGAAATTGGATCCGATAGTCCGGGGTTTGAATCCCCCTGCCACCAGGCTTTTACAAATCCCCTTGAAACCCAGCTATTCATCCTTAATTGGTCGGTAAATGGGTACCAAGAATGTGGGAAGGTAACAGAAAACTGAGTAGGGCATCTGTCTTGAGGAGCTGGTCCCTCCTCCACAGTAGCAGTCATCATTCGAGGTGATATGAGCACCGGCACCTCATATCTTGCAAGGGTGGGAGACTTCTCCATGGGCAACCTTACCTTTTTACCTTTAACAAAACTCATAGTCACACGTCTGCCCCCTCCCCTGCAGCGAAAGTAAGATCAGTGGATCTTACATTACATAACAGTTCATCAAAATTCCTAATGTCAGGAAAAACTACTGAAATTATAAAATAAAACAATACGTGACCTACATAACTAAATTGCGCTAACAATACCAAAAAGACACCAACTGGAATGGATTTCTCTAGGCGAAAATGGTGCCGACCCAAACGTGGGGGGAATCTAAAGTGATGGCAAACCGCCAAAAAACGCAGATACAACGAAATCGCAAATGCAAAGTACATATATAAAGTGTTTTCGTAAAAAATTGTATTTGTATTTTGTGTAGAGCTTTCATTACTCCCGTGACTGCGTCAACAGCCAGCATCCAATTTCGTGAGCATAAGACAGAGACGGCATTGGCTGACCAAACCAGGGCTTAATTGTTATCATGTTGTTAGTTCAACGAAATTTAAATACTGACCACTTAAATATTCAATCCAAGTTTGTACAGTTTCCTGTGGAATGGTTTCTTTGATATATTTGAGAGCTTCATCCAAAATCACGTCACCGGTAGGAGCTTCAGACTTAATAATAACCTGAAATCGACGCATCACATATTTGAACAGAGGCGGAGGAAACCAAACTGCAATTACTTTCGAAAAACAGCTGCTCTTGTGGGCGAAAACGAAACAAACACAAACCACTTCTGGGCGTATTTCAGTGGGGGGCCCCCAAAAAAGTGGGTGCCCCTTTCGGTACCAACTTTTGCCCGGAAAAATCGCTCAGGAAGTCAAATATTCAAAAAATTTTCGGCTCCGCCGGAGATTTTTACCTGAGTTTTGACTATTTTAACACTAGATCCGCTTATTTTTGGCGATTACTATAAAAAAGCGCAATTTTTAGCATGTTTTTAGAAAAAAAATTGAAAAATCCCCCCATATAAATGATTCGCCCCTCGAGGCCACCCAATTCCCTAGAATATGTCCAGCACTTATGGTAGTTTGGCAGAATCGGCTGTTCCTACATCTTCTGGTTTTATTTTGCAAAATTTTGAGAGGCAGAGTTCTAGTTGCCAAGATCGCCATGGTGAAATCATCCGCAGTGTTAGAAGGAGTAAACGATACACTCAGTCAACATTGTCAAATGCCTGCGGAAACGTTTCTGCTTGCCTTAAAAACAAGCCAAATTTTAAATGTTTCTGCGGGTCAAAACAGTAAAAAAATTTCAAAATCTGATCTGATTTAGCTCAAATTTTTTGTGGCAGGTAGGATAGTTCTGTCCAGACTCAGCCCGCAAGCTCATCACTATTGCCGTATTCGTGTTTTTGCCCCACTAAAATTCTACTTGGATTCCCTCCCGACCTCTATATTATACGTATAGTCAAGCGGCAACAATCGTCTCCAGTATATATGGGGGAAAATCCATTCCCAGTGTGGACTGCCTGTACGATCTATATATCATATATATATACACAGGCCTTTACATGAGTTATATTGGATTATCTTGGAGCGTCCAAAACAGGCCTACAGCAATTTATCTTAACCCCAGCTGCTTCCTTGCGCATTTTTTGAGAAGTTGGAATTGTTCAAAATTGAGAAATTCCGCAACGCTCGCTGTGCCACTCTGAACTAATGGAAAGACTTAAACAGCAAAGAATTACATGTAAATGTATGTAGGGTGCTGCGCTTCACAATGTTAAGTGCTGCTCTGACCCTTCGGATACAACCTGGGGATGACGTAGAGGTAGCGGGGAAAACCCACCTTTCAAAATCGAAATTTTCTAACCGTTAACAGAGAATCTTAAACACATATCTACATGTGCAGCTGAATAGAGCCTGCAAATGCTGCTGATGTTTAAACTGCAGAAATTAAGTAGATTTCAATTTACAAAATCTTTAATGTCTATATATTTGTCCTGAAAAAAATTTCCCGTGTGGCGGTTTCTCTGCCGATGAGATTTTTCCCGCAATGATTTTTTCCTAGTCAATTTTTAATGTCTTCATAACGACAGGGCCTAGATTGACAAATAATACCTCAATCGAAAGCTTTTAGCAAACCCTAATTAAATACAGATATAAAGTTGTGATATCCAAATTCCCAACCAATTGAAGGTTCCGGTTCAAAAACGGGTTTTCCTCATTTGACTATATCAATTGCAGCTGTCATATTTACACACTGCATAGAGTAAAAAAATTAAATTACAGTTTACAGTTACATTAAAATTTGGAGTCCCTATTTTGAACCAGCCTGCTGTTATCCTGCCTACAGTCCGAACAACCTATGTGTACGAACGTAAATGAAACAAAAATGGAAAGATTAAACTAACTAACCTTTCTACACAAAAGCCCTTTTCGACGCATTCCTGGCTTTTCCAATTCAATTCTACCCCGCAAGGCTAATTCAATAAGTATACAACCACGAAGTCCAGCACTGATACAATCATTCCAAAAGGAAGTGTAGCCCTAAAAAATGACGTTGACGGTGGAGCCATTTAGCATAACTAGCATACTAACATCAAGTTCCCATAAAAACCAGTCGACAGTTTTTGTTCCAAACTTAGCAGGGTGACGTAGGACAGCATAACTAGGGTGCATGCATATGCATAGGTTTCGGTCCGACACATATATATATATATATATATATATATATATATACAAGAAAGTAAAATGCTCCTCCGGAGCATGGAAAAGTAATATGGGTGGATGGGGTGAGGTTGCGAAATCAAGAGAGGACTAGCTTTGAAAACGCTTAATATGGGCTAGGTTCTAAAAGAAAGGAGGACTAGGTTGTGGGCGAACTAATATGGGCACAGCGTCGCCGAACAACCCATATTCGCGGGCTGTAAATATTATACATTCATCTATATCGATTTCTAGCCTTTAAATTATAGCTCCAGATTCTAAATTAGATGATATCTATATCCGAATATTCGTACTTCCATCCCATGTATTATAGTCAGACTTTTCCTTCGAGAAAGTCTAAGCTTACTAGTGTTCATTTATACATTTATACAGACAGCATATTTAAAGAATAATTTCATAGCGATTGTAATTGACTGCAACCCTGCCGGATTGAACCAATGGTTTTACCGCCACATCCCTATCTTTCTGTCCGATACTTGTCATAGTCCAACTAAATTTAAGGTATATGGCTAGCCTAAAACTGACCAGGCAAACTACTACGTTCTCGCAGATTACCTATTCAATATTTTTACTCTAATGTTGACCGTTCTATATGTGACAACCGCTGAAGCGGAGCGTGCAAGCCCGCGAATATGGGTTGTTCGGCGACGCTGTGCCCATATTAGTTCGCCCACAACCTAGTCCTCCTTTCTTTTAGAACCTAGCCCATATTAAGCGTTTTCGAAGCTAGTCCTCTCTTGATTTCGCAACCTCACCCCATCCACCCATATCACTTTTCCATGCTCCGGAGGAGCATTTTACTTTCTTGTCCTCTTAGCACTTTAAAGATTCTCTGACAATATTCCAATATTGTTAAACATTGGCCTTAAGAAAAAGATTAGCTCGTATGTCGAGGTCGAGGGAGAATTGGCAAGGGAAGGCCTCCATGAACGAACTTCCCCATCAAAAAAGTGGATCCCCCTTTTGGTACCAAATTTAGCAGTGAAAAATTCAGAAAGCGAAATTTTCAAAATTTCTCTTGTTTAACTTAACTAGATTAATTGGTTGGCATAGCTTAATTTTCCGGCTTAATGATGGATGCGTTTCCAGTGAGATTATATAATGAGTTAAGAAGGAGCCGAGCATCCCGCAGCGTATTTCAGTACACAGGACTATGGGATCACTTTTCGTGGGTGGTACAATGACAAAAGTTGTTCGTCTCGCCAAGGGCTTTCATTTGATACGAAAATTGACCAGTTTTGAATACTTTCATTTTGACCCACACCGGACCCACTGGGGGTGGGGCGCCCACCCACAGGTCGGTGGGGCCACTTTTTGTGGGTGGCATAATGACAAAAGTTGATCGCCTCGCCAAGGGCTTTCATTTGATACCAAACATGACCACCTTTGAACCATAAAATAAACCAAACCGATCTAGCTGCTAGCCTGTGAAAAAAAGTCCACCACAACCGAAGTGCCAAAATAGCGAAAGTCCGATTTTGGGGCCTTGGCACAGAGCCAAAATTGGCCAGGTGCCAAAATGACCAAAAAAAGGTAGCATGGGGGGATACTGTCTACCAACATATAACAGTAGTATTGCACCAAAATGCCCACAACGTTCCAACACTTCGCTAGAAAATGCACTTCCGAAAAGCGTTATTCACCTAGAAAAAAAAGCAAACGCAAACTAACTGTTGCCAAGTGCAAAAATTTGAAGTTTCGAATTCGAACCAAAAGTATGGTGATACTTGTAGTACTACTCGAGTACTTTACGATGGTAACATTTTTACCCCTCCCGGGCCTCTAATTAGCTGGCACCAGGCCAACACGGTCTCCAGGGGGCCGCGCAGACGCCTTTACACCCATATTATGTAGGGGCGCTATCGCGCCCCTACATAATATATATATATATATATATATATATATATATATATATATATATATATGCTCGACCTATAGCTCCTGGCCTGCCTCTCAGGCAATTCTGAGTAATTAAAAAAAGTTAGAGTTTTTTGGGAACGATTTTCAAAAAGTCAGCGTTCCCATATAAAAACTACCCTCTTTACTACTGGCACAGAAGAGGCAGGGCAAATCTAATATTACCTATATATATATAACCCATAACCAACCTATAATACATAGTATATACTTGGTGGAGCCCAAGGGTCTAGCCTGGGCGCGGCAGCCCACCTAGATTACCTTGGACCACCTAGGTGCAAGTTCCGATAACTTTTCTTTGGGAGCCCAATGCCTTAAGCCGACGTTTATAGCCGATTATAGCACCATTTTTAGACGTGTATTTTGTTTAAGTACACTATATAATTTCTGCGGGCTTAACTGTGACAACAGTCCACATCCCCAACTTGGACCCTCGGGTTACATGGGCCAAGTTGGGGAGACTATCACCAAAACTCTACCAAACAACTGACATTTTGCGTAGAACCGTTTCGTAACTAGGAAAACGCATTTCCAGCATTATTAACACTGCGAATAGCAGTTTTTGGCCAAGCCCAGTACTTCGAAGGACCAACTTGGGCCCGGACCAGGTTCAGGCAGTCGGAGCCAGTCAAATCACATCAAAGCTTCTAAATACCTTATAAGTTATCATGGTGTTTTTTGGGGTAAAACGTTCTAAAACAGCGTTCATATCACCAGAAAAACAATTACTGTGGTTGATGTGACCTACGTATTTTGCAAAGTCCGAACTGGCTTTTTTGGGAATTCGTTCCCAAAAAAATCAGGTGGCCCAGGCACCAGCGTAGGAGCCAGTGGGGCTGGTTAATTGTGGTATCATGAGTACTTTAGTACCTAACCTACCAACCACAATTGAGGACTTACCGGGTTTTCCGTTGTAGTTTTGAGGCAATTTTTCCGACACCATGTCGAAACTTGTCCGAGGGTGGTTTTGGGTTGGTTGGCTTCTAGCTAGCTTCACCAGATAATAACCCAAACTGATATACTCTATTACTAAGGTCTTCTACTTGTTATATATATATGAGTCGATTTCTGGGAGGCTCGATTATTGCGTGGACAACCCAAAAGAACCGAATTCGCTCAATTTCACTTATTTTGTAGCACCCTAATGGAATAATAAATCCTCCAAATATTAGAGCTCTACTCTGAGTTTTGGTCCTGTAATGCCAATTTTTGTGATTTACTACGTCCTGGGCTGTCACCGTTTTGGTCGACTTAAAGGTCTCTGCCGAACGAAAGGCTGCAACAAACGGGCTCAAATTTATAGCAGGCAGTTAGTAGTGTTAGTACTGTCTACTGGAGCAGCCAGAGCTGCTTGTCTTCAGTGATGTTTGGCCTGAGACACTAGCTACCTGAAACAAGCTTGACGCGAGGACTCGCGCAGTCGTCGTTTTTTGCACCTAAAAGCCTCAAAAACCCCCCAAAAAGATACAGCTTTGTTATATATGATTTTTCAAGCTATTTCTGACCTGTTTGCAAAAAATCAGCCAAATCCCAGACCCAGTTATGAGATTTGGCCATTCAAAGTTTGAAAAATAATCGATTTTCAGCCAAAAGAGCTTTGGGCCAGTTTAGGCCATCGTAAGTTACTACAGAGAAAAGGTATCGGGCTAATATTTTGCACCCATAAACAAAGTACCATAGAGAACGTTTTGGGTGAATTTTAGCTAAATCTGAGAAATTTTATTTTTTACGATTTTCAACACCACCATGTGATCAGCTGAAAATCGAAAAAAATAAAGTTTCTATAAAAATAAAATAAATAAAAATAAATAAATAAAATGCTATAAAATATGTGAAATTGAGCCATTTCGATTTTTTGAAGTTGTCCACAAATATCGACCCCACAGTCGAATCACTCAGAAATCGACTCATATATATACGTATATATACATGTGCCAAATTTGGCTCGAAACGGTTCAAAGTACCTGGAAGATCTGGCACTGGTTTTATGGGAACTTTGTAGGGATGGGCGCGGAAAAAAAAAGGACTGGAAAAAAAAGGTTTTTTTCCGTTTTTTTCCATTTTTTTCCGATGGGGTGGAAAAAAATGGAAAAATATTCCTAACGTTATTTTGACGATTTTTACAATGAAATATCATGTTTTCTGAGCTTTTCCAGCAATTTCACACTACTTACAACCGTTTCCGTGGGTCATAGTAGGTGGGGGTATGTTAAATCTGACGAAATTGTATTTGGTTTTTTCGACGCATCGGAAAAAAATGGAAAAATATTCGGGGCATGTTCTGAAAGTTAATTTATGATCTCAGTACATTAAGAAACTATCAAAAACAGTGTTTAATGAGGTAAGAATACGATATTCATGAATTTGAGCTAATTTTGGGATTTGACATTTTTTCCCTTGGAATGTGAAAATGATTGCATAACTCAGGTAGGGTTAATAATTCCATACCTAACAGTCTAGTGTTCAGCCAAAACTGTTAAAATATCTGGAATTGTTTACTTTACGAAGCGCGTTACCTACGAAAACCACAAACTAAGTCTGGTATAACCGCCAAGGTATACAGAAGTCACCTGTCCTTTGCTTTACAGCGTTACCCTCTGAAAATATTTGATTCCTAGAATCAATACTGGAACCTTTCTAAGCGCTTGTGTTATTGCACTACCAATTTGGGGCTACTAAATATCGTGAAAACTGCTTCTGTGCATGCAAAAACATAAAATAACTTAACTTTTAGCACATTGTGTAATTTTGGAGTGACCGGAAAAAAAAGGAAAAAAATGGAAAAAAATGGAAAAAAACCGGAAAAAAAGGTTTTTTTCCGGCAATCTTTTTTTTCCGGAAAAAAACCAACCCTAGAACTTTGTCACCAATACACTTTTTAGGAACCTATAGGAACAACTTCCTCCGTTACGTACAACAATCTACAAACCTGTAAAAGAAGGCGGATTTGTCCGTAACACGAGCGCGATGATGTATGCATACAGAGCTAGGTCCTGCCTAGCAATGGCGACAGAAACGTGGAAGCAGATTTTCAAAAAAACTTCCTCGCAAGCCTATGTATATATACGTACAATCAGTACTAAACTTTTAGGTGTGCTAGATACAAATGGTGCTGCTACAAACAGCGCCAACAAAAACGACGTATCCCGAGATAAGAATTATATATTCGGACATCCATTGATCATCCGCACACTATTCGCAATCTAAAAGAACCATCTGAATGAACGTGTTAAGCTACGTGTTTCAAGGCAGAGAACGCAACGCAAATATACGTACTTCTCTATCTTTCAATCCAATCAACAGCACTTCTTCCATGAGTGTAAGGCGAGCAGTCTTGGAATCTTGATCGTCGGAATCACTAAAACTATCTTTGTCTTCTGTAGTTTCTTGCTTTGAAACATTCTGTATTTCCGCTGCTTGCTTAACAGCTTGACTTTTTCGCTGAACCAAACTACCACCACTTTCCGATTGAATCATTGCTTCAAATGGAAAATATATCTAGGTGAAAACGTTCAGTCCAAAACCTAGAAGCAAAACCTTAGCTGTTAGTATGTGTCTAAAAACTTTGGTTTATATGTTATTGAAGGAGATGAGTATAACCCGAATTTTACAAACCACCCCATAGTTTTTGGGGTCCGCGCCACGGCTCGCTTTTTCCCAACTTGGGCAGCATTGACGAACCCAAGCGGCGGAAATTGGCTTGAAAATGACAGCACATTTCAAGGGAACGAAAGTTGCAGAGGCTACGTCCACGGCACAGACTCCCCTACGCTAACTTCAACAGAAACTTCAAACTATACGTATATGTTGGTTCAGTTTTTGGGTTGCCGCTTTTTCGACAAAAAGGCAACCCTTTAACTTGGGTATGTCCGTTATTTATTTATTATTATTATTTATTGGGTTGCCGCTTTTTCAACAAAAAGGCAACCCTTTAACTTGGGTATGTCCGTTATTTATTATTATTTCTTGCCGTATAGTCAGACCCGGGAAAAAAATCACCCCCAAATAAGGGTAAAAAAACGGGGCCGCCCTGGAAGCCTGGTAGACCCGGCGAGTCCCACTAATGTGTGATAATATAGCGCCACCCTAGATGACCTCAAACTATAAGTATGAGACCCCTGGACCAAATAGAAAGTTTTCAGTGTAATTTCAAAGTTGACCTCCCAAAACCACCGCCAAAAGCTAAGGGTCATATCGGAATTTCTAAACTTCTCTTGCTAGCGTGGAGAGACTCCGGGCTCCAATACTGTGCATGTGGGTTTGTATTGGCCCCAAGTATTAACACGCAAGGCACCATTTCCCCTACTGCATTGGGGCTCCACAAGCTGACCATTTTTTTTACCCCCAAAATTTCGCCACTTTTCGGGTAAAAAAATGGTCAGAACCCAGCAAAAAATTTTTTCTGAAGCAGTATGGGGGTTTTCATGCGTTTAGAACGCTTAAAAAGCATCGATTAAGCCTTAAAACTTTTTAAATTAGTCAAAACCGACCATTTTTGAATATTTTTCAAAAATGGCTATTTTGCTTATGAAACCTGATTGGTTGATGCTGCACAATTTTTGAACTTTTCAAATCGATAAAAATTGTTACCAATTCATTATAACTTTGGTTTTTTTGGCCAAATATACTAAATTTGATGCGCTCTTTCATCTGGAAGCATCAAATCTACTCTAGCGCCAATATTTTGGGGTGATTTTTTTTACCACAACCCAATTTTTTTTACCATTTTGTCGGGTAAAAAAAATCACCGATTTTTTTATTAATCTGAGAATCTGTGGTGCTAGGAAAGATTTTAATACCTGAATCGATAGAGGGCAGTGCCGGGCACTTACATGCAAAACCGCTTCCAGATTGGCCAACATTTGCGAAAGTTAGAGGCTTAAGTCGAAAACCCTTTTTTTATCCCGGGTCTGACTGACTATATGTGTCCCCCCCTCTATCTCGAGATTGGAAAGGGGTAGAGAGGTGGTTGATACCTCATTTTGAAGGTCTTGACTTGAACTGCTCCCGGAAACGCGGGGAGCCCCGGGGGAGCAGAGGTGCTCCCGGAGCACCCCCGTGAGTAAAAATGAGTAAAATAAAAAAGTTGTCCAAATGAGCTAATTTTGGTATCATTCGAAAGCTCTCGACGAGTAAAGAAAAAGTTGTAATTGGGTCAACGCCTGAAAATGCACTCATTTTGAGTTATGAGGCGAAAAATGGTGAAAATGGCCAAAAACGGCCAAAATGGCTCAAAATTGAAAGTTCTCAGATCGGACTCATATTGGTATCATTCGAAAGGTCTCGTTGCGTAGATAAAAAGTTGTAATAGGGCCAAAGCACCATAATGTACAGAAAATTGGCTACGGGGACTCAAAGGGGTCAAAAATGACCAAAACCGGCAAAAATGGGTCAAAATCAAAAATTTTGGAAAACCCACAAAATGGGTATATATCATTCGAAAGCTCTCATTGAATATATAAAAAGTTGCCATAGCGACAAGGAGTACTATCGTAGGATAATTGACTTATCTCGTTTATAAGAGGAAAAATGCAGCGGCAACCCATTCATGATACTTTGCTTGTTATTTATTATTTCTTGCCGAATGTGTCCACCCCCAGATCTCGAGATTGGTAAGGGGTAGAGAGGTGGTTGATACCTCATTTTGAAGGGCTTGACTTGGAGGCTTGCATATCTCCTGGGCGACCCGGTACGACTCAGGGTGAAAGTACTCGATACGGTGATGCTGCAAATGGTAAAAATTGAACGTTGTCCAATTGGGCTCAAATGGGTATCATTCGAAAGCTCTCGTTGCGTAGATAAAAAGTTCTAATAGGGCCAAAGCACCAAAATGTACAGAAAATGAGTTACGGGGCCTCAAAGGGGTCAAAACTGGCGAAAACCAGCCAAAATGGGTCAAAACTGAAAATTGTCGGATCCGGTCGATACCGGTGTCATTCGAAAGCTCTTGTTGCGCAGATAAAAAGTTGTCATAGAGCCAAAGCCCCTTACTGCATGCAAACTGAGTTATGTACCTTGATAAGAGGAAAAGTGACAGCGGCAACCCGTTCATGCCAATTTGCTTGTTTGTTATTCTTTGAAGTTTCATGTTATGTTACGTTCAAAACCCGAAATTATGCATTTCGCGAATTGGATGGCTGTTTTATTCAAAACCCGAAATGAATAACAGAAGTCATTCAATTCGCGAAATGAATAGCTTTTCCATTCAAAACGCGAAATGAATAGCGAATGGCTATTCATAACCAGAATTTGTAAGTCAGATTTTATTACAAACTATCAAACTAGTAAATCAGTTAGGAGTGCTTAGAAATGTAAGGGTCTGGATTTCTAGCTTCTAAAGTTTGGTTCACAAGTCCTTTAATTCAATTTATAGCGCGGCGGGAAAAACCCAATCCGATAACTGGCTTTTTCCTAGGCAAAAATTTCTGGGGGGGAGTTTGCTGGGGGGTCCCCCCATGTCTGTGGGGGCTCCGATTTCTGGGGGGGGAAGAAAAATTTTTCAAAAAATGCCTAAAATAGCTATTTTTTGCTGCTGAGCTAAAATATTAACTATTTTTAACCTAAATTTAAGCTTAAAATAGCTTTAAAATGCTTAAAAATGTGTAAAAATCCGGCGAAGCCGGAAAAATTTTTCAAAATTTACCCTCAAAATCCTATTTTTCCGGGCATTTTAGAGTTCTGGGGGGGGAAGGCCCGAATCCTGGGGGGGGCGATCCTGGGGGGGGGGCGGCCAATTTCTGGGGGGGCCCACCTCCCGCCCTGTAGGAAAAAGCCAGCGATATGCGGGAAAAACCCATCGCCAGTGTGAGTCACCCATACGAGCTATATCTGATTTTAATAGCCTATCTCAAAGAGCGTCCAAAACTACCCTAGAGGGTGTTGTAGCTCCCGCTGCCTCTCAGCAGATTTTTTGGGACTTTGAAAATTTTGGAATGTTTGGTCCCAATATGGGGGTGAGGCAGGGTCAACTTTGGGAGGTCACCCTGAAGAACTGGAAAGACCTAGCCAAAAACGGATTACAGTTTCACAGAGGATATGTCTCGAACTTCACGATGGTGTATGCAATTTGGCTCTAGTACCTGTGGTGCGACCTGGGGGTGACCTAGACTCGGCGGGAAAAAACCCATGTGCGGGGAAAAACCCAAATTTCAAAATGAAATTTTTTCTAACCATTAGCAGCAAAGGAAAATTCATGCATTTCTTAGCTCAGTAGAGCCTCCTGATTAATTTGGTATAGAGTTTACCTAGGTTCGACCTTCTATGTGTGGTCCAGGTGGCCAAAATCTGAGATGGTGCCATTTCAAGCCAAATTTTCAATTTTCGTCAAAAATTGCTATTTTTTCACTAAAATAGGTCGGGTCTGCCTTTAAATGCAATAAAAACACGTTTTCTATGTGATAGGAAGCTTAAACTGCAGAAAATAAGCCAATTTCAAAAAATTCCAAATTTTGCCTATTTATATATATACGTGTTAAACATACGAAATTTTCAAAAGTCAATTTGACATGAATTTTTACAAAAATATTGATATTTTATGATTCGGATGTACTATAAATGACCTGCTCTTTCGAATGGTATAGTTAAAACTGTTCTGGCATGCTTTCAGCAAAAATTTCGGCTGGGTTTTTTTCCCGCCCATGGGTTTTTTCCCGCATTGGGTTTTTCCCCTCGGTTTGGTCGAAACTTTCTCACCAACCATAAGTGCTAGAGACGTTTTATGGCTCATTTTGAAGCTCTTCGCAAGGCCTCATGGTAGTTATCGTTAGACTTTTGATTTGTCGCTTAATGGAAAAGTTACAGCCAAAATTGGAAAATTTGGGTTTTTTCCCGCCGCGCTATATATATTTGTTGGTGCAGCTCAGAGATTTGTGACATCCACTGTTGCAGAGTTGCCCAGCCTTCCTCCACTTACACCGATTTGTTTGACATTTCGTAGTGCAGTTACATGCCATCATTTCTTGAGTTTCGCCTGACACAGAAACCATTCCAACCAAACTTCTCAGCGAAACTGACTTGTCAGGGACATCCTCAATTCTGATGAATTTCTCCTTTGTGGGAATAGTCTCATTTCTTGCATACAGCTTGCTAATCAGCCCATGCTCCGTTCCTAGCAGATATCAGCCATTCTTCTCCTCTACGACTACCGCTAAGATATTGGGCATGTCAGCAGCGCTTCTGTCGACCCCGGGTACTTGTACTGCAACAGTGGATTCAGCAGGCAACGAATCTTGTTTGTCTTTAGATTTGTTCAGCATCCTTTCCGCTGGGCGACCTAAAGCCTTTCCCGCTTGATGTCTTTCATCTGTTGTTTGTCGATCTCTTTTACAGATTGCGAAAATGACGTCTTTACCGAATCCTTCTTCCAATGGTTCACCGCACGGGGCAAATGGGTGACAAAGTTGCTTACACTTGGCACAACGATGACCTGGGGTTTTTTTAGGCAAAAATAAGTGGGGGAGGGGAAGAGTGGGGGGGGGACCCCCCCCAATAGGGGGGGGGGAGGTCCAAAAGTGGGGGGATAAAATGAGCTAAAAATGACAAAAATACAGTATAAATAGCCTGTTTTCCACATACACTGCTATAAGTATGCTTAAAAGTGCTCAAAAATCAAGTTTTAGCACCGAAAAAGGTGATTTTTGATCAAAAATTTCCGGCGACGCCGGAAAAATTTTGACCAAAAATCCTAAAAATTTGGCAATTTCTGGGCACCTTAGGGTGAGTGGGGGGGGAAGCCCAAAAAAGTGGGGGGGAAGAGTGGGGGGGAGAGGTCGAGTGGGGGGGCGCGCCCCCCCCCCCCCCCCCCAGTAAAAAACCCCAGATGACTGGGGATGACTTTCTCACAAATTCTGCAAAAGGCAGTGGGTACTGCGTGTCCAGTTGTACTTGTTACTGTCTCAAAAGCAGTCTCTTCATCACTTTTTTCTGGAGAACTTATGGACTGTGAAACAGTGGTGGCGTTGTCAGTTGAACTTTGACTTGGTAAGTCGCTAGCTGAGGAGAAGCCGGTGCTAGTATGCAAGTTTAGGTTTTTTAAAATCTTCATTTCTGACTAGTTTGACCAAGTTATCTGGTAGTACGGAAGCTATACCACTTTGGGGATCCTGGCCATATAGATTGTACGGGGACCGATTGATTCCAGAATGAAGAAGAGTTTTTAGCGAGCTGAACAAAGCGAAGACCGACAGCCCAGTGAGTGCTCTGATTATCCTTCATCCACGTTCTTAGCATCGTGTCGTCGTAGTTCGCCCTTTCAACACTGCCCTGGTATTCAGGATGTCGGGGTTTCCCTCGTACTAAAACCGCCTCAGGCCACAAAACAGCCAGCTCATTAACCACTTTGTTTACAAATCCGCGCCCCTGATCTGAGTGAAGTATGTGGGGCGGTCCCACATCCAGAAAGAGTTTCATAAGTTTCGTCGCTACTTCTTCGCCGGTTTTCGATGACAGAGCCCTCAGCCATACGTATATATATACTTTGTCAAGTGATCCTGCCTGGCAAACTAGTATATATATTAGGGATCGACCGGATATCCGGATCCGGATCCTGCCGGATATTGCAGATCCGGATCCGGCAGAAAAACCATCCGGATCCGGCAGAAAAACCATCCGGATCCAGATCTTTTTTCAGTTAACGAACCAAAGGAAATTTATTACTGAAACTAAAATATTAATGCCTGGAGCGCTCAAAATTAATTTCTGGAAGCGAATTTTCGTGTTAAGAGTGTGGCTTTTACTGGGGGCCACCGCCCCCAGACCCCCGTGTTCCTTAATATTCAACTGAACCCGAATCAGTAGACGTTGATATTTTGTTAACTAATTTTTATGCATGTCAGGTTAAATGAATTTTTTATTTAACCATAATTATGTTTTCTACAAATTACTGTTAAATAGGTGTCCATGAGTATGGTTCTTTTCAGACATCTAACGACAAAAATTTAACAAATTTGCAATTTTCAGACTCCTTGACGTGTTGGGTTTTCTAAATTTTAAGTTGTGATTTTCTGAATTTTTAAGTGATCCTTTTAAGAAAAGGGTTTCTTTCAAATTCTCGGTAGTAGCAAAATTTTAACTCTACTTTACTGAGTTTAACCATACTTATATATTGCAACATTATTATACAAGTAAGCTTAACCGACTTGTAAACTCAAAAAATTAACTTAAGTGAACTTTTTAAGATGGTTCCAAGTAAAATAGATCAGCAAATTTAAAGATTTTTATGAGAATGTACTGCCGTTTCACAAATATACTGAATACATAAATAGATAAATACAAGCATATATAAATGAGCCGTGCTCACTACTTTCATCCTAACGATTTCGTTTCGAATATTTAATGAAAACGAAGATTCGGAGTTTGTTTTCGTATCGGTTGCGGGTCTTGCTGAGTATTGCTAGGCTTCAGCCGCTGCTACAAAGAATTTAACTGCCGGTATGCAACATCATAATCGAATGAACTGGAACAAAACGGTTTTTAAATTGAAAATGCTGGTTGCTAATAAAACTATAACTTGAATTATTTATTCGTAAATAACTATTTTCAGCAGCAACAGTATTGGTTTTATTTTTCTCAAGCTCCATGTAAGAAGTTATAATGTTAATGTTAATCTACGTACTTAAGCTGATTTTTTTGAAAAACTTTGATTGTAAACTGTTCCAATTTGCTGCTGCGGCATATATATTCATACATTTCAAAAATTCGTTATATATATACTTAGCGAAAATTGTTTGTTTCAAGCTAAATGTTTAAGTCATTTGCAGCATTCAAACAAAGAAAAATTGTTGAAACGTATTAAATAATTCACTACTATCAGCATTAAAACATTACAAATCTGCAAAAAAACCCATATATAAACATTAATCTACAAAAAACCCCATAAACATTAACAAAATCAAAGAACAAAATTTTCAAAATTTGCATGTATTTTGATGACTAGATCCGGATCCGGATCCAACCTGGATCCGGTCGATTCCTAATATATATATATATATATATATATATATATATATATATATATTCATTTTCTCTTACCGTCTGGTCGTGATTGAAAGTCAATTAGGTCTATATATATATATATATACATACAAGTAGGAAAAATGCTCCTTGCAGTCGCATGTAAAATGCAATATGAGCTATGAGGGTCAACATTTAAATGTGTCAAGGACAAGATTTAAAACGTCTAATATGAGCCAGCATCTAAATCGGTAAAGGACAAGATGTAACTGGCTAATATGAGCCGCTACGTTTCTCTTGGGCTCATATTGACGCTCGCTGCCGTGGTTTCAACGGCTTAACATCACGACATCATACCATTTTGCCTACAGACTTTTTACTTTTATTCCCAACTCTTTGAACAAATCCTCACCGTTTTGCGTAATATCAATAGCTTCATGTAATGTTTGGTTACAGATGTCCTGCCTGAATCTAATGTCGCCAGCTCAAACACCGAATTTAAGGTATCTGAACACTTTATACAGCTAAAGTTCTCCCCTTTAAAGTTGAATTAGGTGGTATATATTTGGCATATACCAGTTTTGAAACACTGAAATACTAGAAACAAATGTATAAAGCTCCTGTAAACCGGTATAGTCTTCGCTATCGGCTCACTGTACATAGCATTTATACAACAAAATACACAACTGATCTGTAAAAATTTGATGTGTGCTTATCTACGGTGTCGTACGATTTTACTTTACTTACGACACGTAAAACGTAAAAACGTACGACTTTACTTATTGTATCAAGAGCACACGTGGTATGTCAGGACAATTATGCATACGTGTATATGCGAATTTGCAAAGTGCAAAAGAGTTAACTCAACTTAGTATCCTCGCGTCAATATGAGCCCAAGAGAAACGTAGCGGCTCATATTAGCCAGTTACATCTTGTCCTTTACCGATTTAGATGCTGGCTCATATTAGACGTTTTAAATCTTGTCCTTGACACATTTAAATGTTGACCCTCATAGCTCATATTGCATTTTACATGCGACTGCAAGGAGCATTTTTCCTACTTGTCCTTCTTCCAATTCTTGGGAGCGCCGCCTTATGAAGGCTCCGAAACTCAAAAAACGCTGTTTTAGGTGGTATGACCAATTCGCACGTCCAATAACATTTGTATGCAAAATCGTAGCGTTCCAGCTATCTCCAGTAGCTTGAACCAGGAACTGGTTCAACTTCGAACCAGATGAACCAGATCTGGCCAGCCACATGTCGGCTCGCCGAAATAACACAACCAGTGAATTCCTCTTGTCCAATAACCTTTGTATGCCAAATATCAGCCTTCCAGCTATCTCCAGTAGCTTGAACCAGGAACTGGTTCAACCTTGAACCAGTTGAACCAGATCTGGCCAGCCATGGGTCGGATCCCCAAAATACCACCACCAGTGGATTCCCCATGCCCAATAACCTTTGTATGTCAAATATCAGCCTTCCAGCTATCTCCAGTAGCTTGAACCAGGAACTGGTTCAACTTTGAACCAGTTGAACCAGATCCGGCCAGCCATGGGTCGGAACCCCAAAATAACACCACCGGTGAATTCCCCATGCCCAATAACCTCTGTATGCCAAATATCAACCTTCCAGCTCAGGGGCGGATCCAGGGGGGGGCGGGGGGGGGCGGGCGCCCCCCCGTCGCGATTCGAAGGTAGGAAAAATTAAGGAGAGAAAGAGGAAAAAGGGCAAAAAACCAAAAAATTTCGCGCCTTCGGCGCGAATTTTCTACTTTTTAACCGCATATTTATTGCATTTGTGAAGAAAAAGCTTGAAATGCATCCGATTTTTCGGAGAAAATAACCATTTGTGGCTAAAAATGCCAAGAATTTTAAAAAATTTGTTCAGTTCTTCAGTATAAAAAGAATTAAAGATCCGAAGACCGATTTTATTGCAAAAACAAAAAATTTCTTCAACTTCTGGGGGGCTCCGGCCCCCAGACCCCCCGCTGGAAAAATTTTACCGCCCCCCCCCGTCACGAAATCCTGGATCCGCCAGTGTTCCAGCTATCTCCAGTCGCTTGAACCAGGAACTGGTTCAACCTTGAACCAGTTGAACCAGATCTGGCCAGCCATGGGTCGGATCCCCAAAATACCACCACCAGTGGATTCCCCATGCCCAATAACCTTTGTATGTCAAATATCAGCCTTCCAGCTATCTCCAGTAGCTTGAACTAGGAACTGGTTCAACCTTGAACCAGTTGAACCAGATCTGGCCAGCCATGGGTCGGATCCCCGAAATAACACCACCAGTAAATTCCCCATGCCCAATAACTTTTGTATGTCAAATATCAGCCTTCCAGCTATCTCCAGTAGCTTGAACCAGGAACTGGTTCAACTTTGAACCAGTTGAACCAGATCCGGCCAGCCATGGGTCGGAACCCCAAAATAACACCACCGGTGAATTCCCCATGCCCAACAACCTTTGTATGCCAAATATCAACCTTCCAGCTATCTCCAGTCGCTTGAACCAGGAACTGGTTCAACTTTGAACCAGTTGAACCTGATCTGGCTAGCCATGGGCCGGATCCCCAAAATAACACCCCCAGTAGATTCCCCATGCCCAATAACCTTTGTATGCCAAATATCAGCCTTCCAGCTATCTCCAGTAGCTTGAACCAGGAACTGGTTCAACCTTGAACCAGTTGAACCAGATCTGGCCAGCCTTGGGTCGGATCCCCAAAATACCACCACCAGTGGATTCCCCATGCCCAATAACCTTTGTATGTCAAATATCAGCCTTCCAGCTATCTCCAGTAGCTTGAACCAGGAACTGGTTCAACCTTGAACCAGTTGAACCAGATCTGGCCAGCCATGGGTCGGATCCCCGAAATAACACCACCAGTAAATTCCCCATGCCCAATAACTTTTGTATGTCAAATATCAGCCTTCCAGCTATCTCCAGTAGCCTGAACCAGGATCTGGTTCAACTTTGAACCAGTTGAACCAGATCCGGCCAGCCATGGGTCGGAACCCCAAATTAACACCTCCGGTGAATTCCCCATGCCCAATAACCTTTGTATGCCAAATATCAGCCTTCCAGCTATCTCCAGTCGCTTGAACCAGAAACTGGTTCAACCTTGAACCAGTTGAACCAGATCTGGCCAGCCATGGGTCGGATCCCCAAAATACCACCACCAGTGAATTCCCCATGCCCAATAACCTTTGTATGCCAAATACCAGCCTTCCAGCTATCTCCAGTAGCTTGAACCAGGAACTGGTTCAACTTTGAACCAGATGAACCAGATCTGGCCAGCCATGGGTCGGATCCCCAAAATAACACCACCAGTGGATTCCCATGTCCAATGACCTTTGTATGCCAAATATCAGCCTTCCAGCTATCTCCAGTAGCTTGAACCAAGAACTGGTTCAACTTTGAACCAGTTGAACCAGATCTGGCCAGCCATGGGTCGGATCCCCAAAATAACACCACCAGTGAATTCCCCATGCCCAACAACCTTTGTATGCCAAATATCGGCCTTCCAGCTATCTCCAGTAGCTTGAACCAGGAACTGGTTCAACTTTGAACCAGATGAACCGGATCTGGCCAGCCTTGGGTCGGATCCCCAAAATAACACCACCAGTGAATTCCCCATGCCCAATAACCTTTGTGTGCAAAAGATCAACCTTCCAGCTATCTCCTGTCGCTTGAACCAGGAACTGGTTCAACGTTGAACCAGATGAACCAGATGAACCAGGCGAGATACGGCGTCGACAGTATGCTCATCGTGTTCAGCGACCCCGATTTACTATATATGGGTACCATCCCAAGGCCGAAAAACGCTGTTTTATATGGTTTACAGACCATTTTCTTTGTTGACAGCTTGAACTTGGGGCTGGTTCACTGTTGAACCAGCTGAACCAGATGAACCAGGCGAGATACGGCGTCGGCAGTATGCTCATCGTGTTCAGCGACCCCGATTTACTATATATGGGTACCATCCCAAGGCCGAAAAACGCTATTTTAGACGACTTTTTGACAATTTTCTGTGTTGGGACCAGTTGAACCAGATCTGGCCAGCCTTGGGTCGGATCCCCAAAATACCACCACCAGTGGATTCCCCATGCCCAATAACCTTTGTATGTCAAATATCAGCCTTCCAGCTATCTCCAGTAGCTTGAACCAGGAACTGGTTCAACCTTGAACCAGTTGAACCAGATCTGGCCAGCCATGGGTCGGATCCCCGAAATAACACCACCAGTAAATTCCCCATGCCCAATAACTTTTGTATGTCAAATATCAGCCTTCCAGCTATCTCCAGTAGCCTGAACCAGGATCTGGTTCAACTTTGAACCAGTTGAACCAGATCCGGCCAGCCATGGGTCGGAACCCCAAATTAACACCTCCGGTGAATTCCCCATGCCCAATAACCTTTGTATGCCAAATATCAGCCTTCCAGCTATCTCCAGTCGCTTGAACCAGAAACTGGTTCAACCTTGAACCAGTTGAACCAGATCTGGCCAGCCATGGGTCGGATCCCCAAAATACCACCACCAGTGAATTCCCCATGCCCAATAACCTTTGTATGCCAAATACCAGCCTTCCAGCTATCTCCAGTAGCTTGAACCAGGAACTGGTTCAACTTTGAACCAGATGAACCAGATCTGGCCAGCCATGGGTCGGATCCCCAAAATAACACCACCAGTGGATTCCCCATGTCCAATGACCTTTGTATGCCAAATATCAGCCTTCCAGCTATCTCCAGTAGCTTGAACCAAGAACTGGTTCAACTTTGAACCAGTTGAACCAGATCTGGCCAGCCATGGGTCGGATCCCCAAAATAACACCACCAGTGAATTCCCCATGCCCAACAACCTTTGTATGCCAAATATCGGCCTTCCAGCTATCTCCAGTAGCTTGAACCAGGAACTGGTTCAACTTTGAACCAGATGAACCGGATCTGGCCAGCCTTGGGTCGGATCCCCAAAATAACACCACCAGTGAATTCCCCATGCCCAATAACCTTTGTGTGCAAAAGATCAACCTTCCAGCTATCTCCTGTCGCTTGAACCAGGAACTGGTTCAACGTTGAACCAGATGAACCAGATGAACCAGGCGAGATACGGCGTCGACAGTATGCTCATCGTGTTCAGCGACCCCGATTTACTATATATGGGTACCATCCCAAGGCCGAAAAACGCTGTTTTATATGGTTTACAGACCATTTTCTTTGTTGACAGCTTGAACTTGGGGCTGGTTCACTGTTGAACCAGCTGAACCAGATGAACCAGGCGAGATACGGCGTCGGCAGTATGCTCATCGTGTTCAGCGACCCCGATTTACTATATATGGGTACCATCCCAAGGCCGAAAAACGCTATTTTAGACGACTTTTTGACAATTTTCTGTGTTGGGACCTCGAAAAATTTCTAAGTCTAAACGTCGATTTTTCTATTTTTGACCATCTGTAAAAATCGACCCAGAGCGAAATTCGGAAATCAAACATAAACTTGATCTGGACCATCGCCTAGATAATCAAAAATTAGTATAGAAAAATGTTTCCTATGGGCCGTTTGAAAAATCGGTGTGCGCAAAAATCGCCCTAAAAAAGTGGTCGATACAGAGAAAAAAAAACCCCCACTTTTAAACTTGTATCAAAAAGTCGATTTTTTCAAAGTTCATTTTTTCCGGGCAAGTTTGGTATCATTCAAAAGCTCTTGGCCTGGAGATTTCAAAAATGTAAACTTTAGCTCTCAACTCCCTACCGTTAATTAGTTATGGCTAATTAACAGTTTCCCAAATCCGCAAAGTGCCTTTATAGCTCATATTATGAGGGGCGCTCCGCGCACCCTCATGATATATATATCTGCATGCGACTTTGAAAGATTTTTGATACAATTGGTTTCACAACCAGTCCCTTTCGTTGAATTTTAGCTTTCCTTGACAGGTTTGGCATAGGTAAATGAAGACTGTTACCATTTCACGAGAGATGTTTTCATACTTCTTTAGAATATCCTTTTCCGTTCAGAGTATCCCGGCATGCTGTAAACGGTTGTGAGCTTCTTATTTTATGATAAATCTCGCTAGCCTTAACGTAGTAAGTTACGTTTTCTGATCCGTCCTGCCCAATTCGTTTTGAATTAAGCATTAAAGACCGGGTTTTGAATAGCCACTGGCTATTCATTTCGCGAATTGAATGGCTTCAGTTTCGCGTTTTGAATAAGAATGCCTATGCATTTCAGGTTTTGAATAAAACAGCCATTCAATTCGCGAAATGTATAATTTCGTGTTTTGAACGTAACATATATATCTAACATGAAACTTCAAAGAATAACAAAAAACTGAACCACGGTTTTTTGAGTCCAGGAGTGTGTCATGGCACAAATTTTCTTGGCTGGACACAAACTAGACATGGCTAAATGTTTACAGAGAAGTGTCCAGAAAAGATTCCTTAGTGACCGCCTCCCAGACCCCACGCATCCATACGCATCTATCCTGACATTATTTCTCCTTTAGGCGCTGGCCATGCTTATCATTTATATATATAAATATATAAATATATATACTTCTACTTATTTTATATCTATATTAGAGATGCACCGGGGCCGGGACCGCGGCCTTAAAGGCAGAAAGTAGCTCAATTTCTAAAATTTTTAACTGATCACGAAAATCAGATAGAACCACTATTATTCAAGGGGGCGCGACACCCCCCCACACGAAGCCCATTTCTAGAAAACAATTAGAAAAATATGTCAATTGTTTTCTCATTTATTTCTGTAATGTTTTCTAATTAATTTCTAATTATTTTCTAATTGTTTTCTATATTTTTTCTAATTGTTTTCTGCAAAACCAGTGTCCACTTTCTAATTGTTTTCTAATTAATTTCTAATTAATTTCTCATTGTTTTCTTATTTATTTCTAATTGTTTTCTTGCAAAAGTTATAATATTTCTAATTGTTTTCTAATTGATTTCTATTATTTTCTAATTTATTTCTAATGTTTTCTAAATTATTTCTAATGGTTTCCAAACGAAAAGCTTATACCACCAAATTAATTTTCTAGTGTTTTCCTATCCGATTTCCTTATTCGTCCTGCTGTCGTCAATATCCAAACCCCTCATTTTGGCGGACTGCCCCCAATTCGTCCCATTACTCTCCATGGGTCTCTCCCCACTCGTATTAAGATGCTCGGAAATAGTAAATTTTTAAGGATTTTGGGTTTAAAAGTTTTAAATTTTTCTGCTTTTTGTTTTTGTTCCAATGGTCTAATTTGGCGCTAAAACTGACTGTTTTAGTTTTACTGTTTTTAGACTGTTTGCGAGCACGATTTAGCTTAGTTATATATAGCTCTTTAAAAACTTATATATAACTTTTCGCGAAGTTTGCGACAGGTAGCAATTTTCGCCAAAGTTGGCGAATTCCGCGCAGACATTTCACGAAAAAATTGAATTGTCGCGATATTCATGGGGGCCTAGCCTAGCTGAACTTTAACAAAGTCAAGCTTTTTGTGAAAAATCCGCGAAGTTCGCCAAATCTAACGAAAAACCCTACGTACCTTTCGCGAAGTTCGCGAAAAAGGTTTTTAAAGAACAGTAATTTATATATAATTATGTACATAGGTCATGGAACTGAAATTTGGAGTAGAAAAGATTGTCCAGCAAAGATGGTATGCGTTACTAGCGTAGATATATACAGGGCTGGGATATATGGGGCTCCTCTCGAAAATGGTTTGCCCCATGGAAAATTTTGGGAAAACAAAACCTTGAGACAGCGTGAATAGCGGTGGATCGTTGAAATTTAATATATATAAGGAACCAACCTGGGGTTTCTTTAGTGAGGGGCGCCAACACTCGACCCCTCCCCGTAGGTGTAATTGGGGGGGTAACCCCCCCAGCCATTTTTACAAACCCCCTCAAAAAATTTTTGGGGCCCCCGCCCCGCCCCCCTCCCCCCAACGGGGGGGGGGGGGTAGTTGAGCCCAAGGCGCGAAAAATTGGCCAAAAATTGGGTATGTTTAGGGTAAATTTTGCAGAAATGTTCAAAAAAAGTCCAAATTTTTGTTTTAAAGTGTTTATTTTGCGAGAATTAAACGTTTTTAACTGTATTATGGACTTTCTGACTCAACATTGACCTTATTTTGGACTTGGAAACATGTTGGCAATCAGGTTTTCGAGTTTAATGTCAAATGTCAAAATGTCAAATTACTGTCTAATGTCAAAATTACTTCATAGTTGAATGTTTTTTGGCATTAGCAATGGCTGAAAATGCGAATTTTGACATAAAAATAGAAAAATTTTTGGGGGAGGTTTGGGGGGGTCGTGGGGGAGGGTTTGGGGGGGCTAAAAAGGGGGGCCCCAAAATTCCGGGGGAGGGGGCCCCCAACCCAAATCCCCGTTACACCTATGCCCCTCCCCCCACTTTTTGGGCTTTCCCCCACTCACGATAAGGTGCCCAGAAAATGCCAAATTTTAAGTATTTTTGGTCAAAATTTTTTCAGGCTGCGCCGGAATTTTTTGGTCAAAAATCGTCTATTTAGGTACTAAAACTTTGAGCACTTTTTAGCTTATTTATAGCAGTATACGTAGAAAACACACAACTCATAGGTGTGTTGGGGGGGGGGTGGGGGGGGACCCCCCCACCAAAATGAAAAAATTTTGGCGACCCCCCCCCAGATTGTCAGATTTTTGCTACCCCCCCCAGATTTTTGGCCAAAAGTGGCCAAAAATGGCATAAAATCGAAAATTTAGGGGGGGTCCCCCCACCCTCCGTCGGAACCCCCCCCAGATTTTTTGCCCAGCCACACCTATGCGCACACTTATCTAAATTTGCCCCTATCCGCGTTATTCCAACCATCGTCTGCTTGACTGCTTTAAATGGTTAATATACGTATATATAGCCTAGATTTTTGTTTTGAGCCACAAACTGCGAAATTATGGAATTTTTTCTGAAATACGAAACAAATTTGGGCTGTTACGCCACAGTATGCAGAAATTTTTGAGGCAAGATAAGCTGGGAAAAATTTTATCTTGAGACAAAATCTTTAAAAATCGCTTACTTGCCTAACTACTAACGGTGCAACGGATCGATCTATATCTTTTACTATGTGCAGAGGATATATAGGTACGACCAGGGGCGCACCCAGGATTTTGAAAAGGGAGAGGTCGAACCTGAAAATTTTCCTATTTTTTAGATTTATGTATTAAAAATAACTTAGTTTTTGCTTTCTCCCAAAAAATTCCGGGGGGTAAAGCGGACAAAAAGGGAGGGGTCGGAACCCCCAAAACCCCTCCCCTGGGTGCGCCCATGGGTACGACGTATATATTTATTACGTATATACGTACATATAGTATGTATAGTATAGTATACATATGTATGTATATATATACGTACATATCAGTGGCGCACATAGGAAATTTTTTCAGGGGGAGCGGACCTCAAAAAAATTTGGGGGGGTCTGGGGGCAAAATTTTTGAAAACCAGGTTTAAAATTCAAAAATAAGCGTAAATTAAACAAAAATCGAATAAATTTTGCGCCGACGAAGGGCACACCCGGGATTTAGAAGAGGGGAGTAGAGTCTCAAAAAGTTCTTGCTTTCGCCAGGTGCACAAGATTTCGAAATAGCCGTTCATCCACCGGGGGGTCTGGGGGGCAGAGCCCCCAGAAGTAGAAGAAATTTTTTGTTTTTGCAATAAAATCGGTCTTCGAATCTTTAATTCTTTTC
>JASAND010026443.1:0-11129 GCA_030248195.1 Trissonchulus latispiculum
TGTAGCTTCCTTTGATTTGGATAAGCTGTGCGGTCATTTGGGTTCAGTAATTACTAGATCGACTGCGGATGCGGTTTTTTCTAGTTTACTGGAATTGGACGAGGTGAAAGAGAAAAAGGATAAGGTGTGTGCTTTTGGGGTGGAGACTGGCGGATAGATCTGATTTGGAAATCATTCGTGAAGCGGCGGTTAATGCGGACTTGGATCCGGAGTCTGTGGTGTCCGTCTGGCGTGATGCGCCACAGCGCTCTGGTCCGAATCTGCTGAAGATTCAATGTCCGATCTAAGAGCGAAAAAGCTTTCTGGAGGCTGCCAGGGCTAAGCGTTTTCCGGAGGGATGGGGCGTACGCCGGGACATGACTTTCAGAGAGAGGCAGGCAATGCGTTTTGCTGCGGCTAATCATAGAAATGGTCTTTTGGTGAATCAGGTGCAACCTATTCTAGTACCTAGGTCAAATATGGGCAATATATCCACTAATTCGACGGGTGTGAATACAGATGCTGCGACGGGACTGTTCTCTGAAGCTGAACTGAATGCTCAGGTAGCTGCTGCCGGCGTAGGGTGGAATGTCCTTGGATCCAATAGAACCCGGGCAGTCGGTGGTCAACCTGAATACAGCTCTGTGGTGGCTCCTGATGGCAATGCTCGTTCTACCAGATCTACGAGAGGTGCTGCCAGAGGAACTGTGAACTCTCCGACAACTCTGAACCGGAGAAACTGACTTATGATTTAGTGTATCAGTGTTCATTCACCTACGACCCTTCTAATATCAAATGTTTCTACTGTAATGTAAATGGACTTCTTAGTAAGAAAAATGAACTCCATTTCTTGCTGAGCCAAAAAACTGTTGATGTGCTGTGTATTGTTGAGTCTAAACTTGATGCTTCTATTGATGATGTCTGTATTGTTGCTGGTTTCGACTATGAATTTTTCCGTAAGGACAGGGATAGACATGGGGGTGGGGTATGCATTTTGCTTCGTAAATAGTTAAAATTTTTAGTGTCAGACTTTACGTTACATTCTGAATGTGTGTTAGTATAGATTTAAAGTTTCGTGAACTCACAGTGAGACTGGCTTGTTTCTATAGACCTCCTGGAGGATCCTCAGGCACTTGAATTGGTAGCAAGTGATTTAAATGCAGTCTGTAATAACCATAATTGTAGTACAATATATGTCATTTGTGGTGATTTTAATCTGCTGGATGTTGATTGGGAACTGTTAACGGCTGCGTCTCAAAGGTCTTATGATTTTACTATGTTGTTGCAGCAATTGGGTTTAACTGCAGCTAATTCTGGAGTAAACTCGTTTTTCTCCTCCAAATATATTAGACATGTTATTGATATCTAATGCTGACTTTTGTATTTCACACAAAGTTGGGCCCCTCTAGCAAAATCGGATCATGCTTCTATCAGTATTGATTGTGTTGTACAAAAGAATGAATGCAAGCGTAGTTTTATGAATTTCTTTCAAATGGATAAGCAAAGTATAAGAAGACCTTAAGCAATATCGATTGGATTTCAACTTTATGGAAAGACGCGCATGTATTTCCTAATATTATTGAAGGTCTTTGGAGTAATTTCAAATCAGTTATGTATGAGGTTATTGAATTGTACGTTCCTGTTATGGTTTCGACTTCTGGTAAATTGAATTGGCCATCCAATTTAAAAAGGCTAGATCAAAGGAAAGCTTCAGCGTACAAATCATGGACACGAAATATGGATTATGCTTCGAGGAGAGAATATTTTGCACTGACAGAAATGTTCAATAAGGAGTATAAACAATTTTTATCAAAGTATGAAGCTGATTTATCTAAAAATATTAACTCAAGAAAATTGTTAGGTACGCGAATCAAAAGTTAAAAAGTAAAAGTTGAGATACCAACTTTGGTTTCTTCTGAAGGCAATCTATGCTTTACGGATAAATCTAAATGTGATATTCTTAATACGTTCTTTAGCTCTGTGTATACTCATGATAATGGTGATAATCCAGCTATTGTGCATTCTATTGAGGCGGTTACTGACTCGATGTTTTTCGATGTAATTGATGTATACGATGTTCTGTCTAAACTTAAACCAACCCTTGTAATGGGTCCTAATGAAATACTCTATATTTTTTATAGAACGTTTGCAGCTGAGCTTGCATTCCCTATATTTTTTATTACAAATTTCTGTTATGAACTAGGTTACTGTCCGCAAGATTGGAGAGATGCGAATGTAGTTCCCATTTTCAAAAACAATGGGTCTAGGACGTCCGTAGATAATTATAGAGATGTATTTTTGACCTGTGGGGCGGGCAGACCATTAGACTTTATTATTAACAAAACATTACAAGACGCTTGCCTGAAGAACAATATCTTCTCTAAAAATCAACATGGTTTTTTGAAGTTTAGATCTACGGTGACAAATTTGTTAAATTCAACAAACTCTTGGTCTTGTCAGTTGGATAACAGGCAAAATGTTGACGTTGCTTATATTGATCTTAAGAAGGCGTTTAATTCTCTGTCGATACCTAAACTAAGACTTCGGCTGGAAGCAGCTTATGGTTTCGGGGATAAATTGCTTAAAATTATAATGGCTTTTGTAAGTGGAAGAAGACAAAGAGTACGTATAAATGATTCTTTCTCCTCATGGAGTAACGTGGTTAGTGGTGTTCCCCAAGGCTCTGTCTGTGGACCTACGTTATTCATTATGTATATCAACGAGTTTCTTTGTCAAACCGATGTTCGTTTATGTTCTGCATATGCTGATGATGTTAACTTTTATAGTTATGGAACTGATCGAGGGCCAAACCTACAACAAATTTTAACTGCTTTCTTCAATTGGGTTAATGAATGGCAACTTAAAATAAATCGTTTGTTGTTAATTTTGGCACTCAAAGAGATCTCCACTACTATAACTTTAATGATGAAAGGTTAAGTTCGGTTGAAGAATGTTCTGATTTAGGTATTTGGATGTCTGCGGACCTTAAATTTGGTAAACATATAAAAAGGGTAGCAACAACTAGAGCAACATATTTTTTCCTACTTCGGGGGTGGGCTGGCTTATTTCTTCGCTCTTTGTCATGGAAGGAATCAACCAAAATGGGGTACGGCACATTTTTGAAAAGTTTACAATTTTTGCGTAAGTAGAAACCGCGAAATTGTTAAAAATGGCTAAGTCAGGTGATTTTAAGCTAAAGTGAAATTGTGTCATCCAGTAAAGCCGAGCATTTTTCGAAAACTTGGGTATATATATACGTACAAGGGGGTGGGGGAAGAAAAACATGAATAGGGAAGCAAGCCTCCAACTTTTCCTTCGTTTGGATTTGGATCGGTTTGAGCATACCGTTATGTATATACCGTGGGCAAATACCTATCCAATGTTATATTCAAGCTTCTCTTATACCTCACTCAGCTTTGCCAGTAACAGGATTTGTCCATGTTTTTTACTGCAAATCGGGAAAAAACATGGTGCGGGGAAAAACATGGCATGGATTTCTACCAACCAACTATTTAGAGTGGTTTAAAAGCACTGTTTCAGCTGTTTTCAGCGTGCAAAACTACCTAGGCACCCTTCTAACCTCACAGCAAGCTTAAAACCCGATTTTTTTGGTCAAAATGCCAAATCCGCCGTACCTTACCTGTTCGGGCATGAAAACTGCTGGGAACTGGCCATAATATGCAGAATATTACTAGAAACAAGTTAGTTGTGTTAAAAATTGCAATATTCCATCATTTTTTAAGTTTTTTCAAAATTTTCATTTTTACCATTGAAACTTATGAAACCTGTCATGTTGATGCTGTAAATCAAATTTTCGAGCTAGAAGCTTCAAAAATGCTCAATGTTGGCATATTTTGAGGTTTTTAGTGGTTCTAAAGCATTCTATTTCCTATAGAAGCATTAGTGACGCCTTCCTGAAGCATACGAAAAAATTTGAAAATTTGGTCACCATGTTTTCCCCCGCTCTAGTGGACCCAATGTGGGGGAAAACATGGTCAAATTTTTTACTGGGTGCACGTAGGGAAAAACCACTATTGCCAAGTGATAGAGCAAGTCAAATTATGCCCGCATGCGAATTTATAGTAGCCAAAGTTTGATAGTTGGTTAGATATATATATATATATATATATATATATATATATAGATATATATATATATATATATATATATACTTGCAAACCTTCGAAAATCCTCAGCATTTTGGCCAATTTTGGGAGGTCAACTTTGGTCAAGTACGTACTGTACTTACAGAATCAGAATCAAACTTAGAAACCAATCTGGTACTGTAGGGTATACTTCTAGACTTGCTCTTTCCAATGGGCTATACTAGTCAGCTGCAGCTGCTATGGTTGGGGAGTAGGCGTCCTTGTTTTTCCCCTTCGTAAAATTTGGCAATTTCTGAGGTTATGAAAGGATATTTCATGGGCCGGTTGGACATCCCGCTCCCAATTGAAATACGCCAGGGTGGGAAGAAACTATCGGGGAGATTTGCAAAAACAATAATGGGTATTTTGTACGTATTTTTCGTTCTCAACTGTGCCTTAGGGTAAAAATAGATTTTATTGGAAGTTATAAAAATGTGGTCACCCAAAAAATTCCGGGGGAGACAAGCAAAAGTAATGAAAGAGGGCGATTTCGGGGGAGGGTGACCCCCTGTAAAAATACCGTGATGATATATATAATTATTTTAATTTGGATTTATAGATATGAATGAAATTTCAATCAATGCAACTGCTAGTAGCGGACTGGCTGGTTCAAGCTGGCTCTAGTGGTCTGAATTAGGCTTGCTTTACCAGTCGTATGTTGATTAGCAGTGTAGTGTCTCCTGTGTTTGCATATAATAACATATATACGCATTAAACAATCCTACAGAACTTTGCATGTGAAGATGGAGGCTGAAGCTAATGATTTGTTGGGTATGCATTTACTTAATTATTATTTATATTTATTTACCGAATCGCTTTCATTTTTGCAGATGTGTTCAAATCTGTAGCTTGGCTGGGAGCGCTGTTCTTCGGACTATTATACGTTATGTATATATATACGATGCGTATACAAGGTGCGCAACTGATGTGTTGTGTGATATATACGGTATATACATTTCACGGACAGTGTGACCGTTGGAGAAATTTTAAAAATTGGAGAAATATCGCCAACTAAATGGCGATTTTCGCCAAAGTTGAAGTAAAGTCCAAACAGAATTGCAAAAACTTTATTGTAAGTAAAAACTTTTTTCCTGAATAATTCCAGTGTGGGCCACCGGTATGAGCTATTTAGAATTTTAATAGTCTTATGTTGAAGAGCGCCCAAAACTGACCTAGAAGCTTTATTACCGTGACCGCCGCTGCTTCTCTGCAAATTTTTTGGGACTTTGAAATTTTTGGAAGTTGGTGTCCTAACATTTGCCGGGTCACCCTGAACTACTGGAAAGACCTAGACCAAAGCGGATTATATGTATGTGTAGGGCATCTGTTGCGCTTCATGATGATATATGCCACACTGCTCTGACACCTCCGGTGCGACCTGGGGGTGACCTAGAGTTGGCGGGGAAACACCCACGGCAGGATTAAATTGGTATATAGATTAAATTGGTATAGGTTTTGCCTGGGTTCGTTTTGTTATGGGTGGTCCAGGGGGTCGAAATCGGACATGGTGCCATTTCAAGCCAAGTTTTCAATTTTGGCCAAAAATGCTTATTTTTAGATGTATATTTTATATATATTCTTATATTGTTGTTGTTGTTGCCCTCTCCGGTAGCCGTGTTCCGTTCGACAACTCCAGGACCATCGCTCGAGCGACCTCGATGGGATTAGTCCAAAGATCTTCAACAGTGATGTCACTAGGATTGGCCGGGCAGTTGAAGAGGTGTATATATTTATTTATCATAGGGGTTACTGCAGTGTGGTTTGCTTTATTTGGAAATTTCTATTGGTTTCTAATTTTTATTTCTAACTTCGCTCTGTAGCTTTCAGGAAATAGGCCCAACCTCTGGATTTTGGGTAGCTCCTTTTTTACCAAAAAAGGCAACCCTTTATTTTGGGTATATATATATACGATTTCTGGGATGCTCGCAGATAGAACGGACAACCTCAAAAAATCTTATTTTCTTCTTACCATGCCAGTTGATTATCACTAGTAGGCATAGTAAAACCTGCAGATATCAGCTTGTTTTGATGAGCGGTTAATGAGTGAGGTCCATTTTTGTGATTTTGCCATGACAGCTAAATGGCCAAATTTACTTATTGAGTTTGTTACACTCAGGCGCGTAGCCAGGGGAGCGAGGGGGCATGCCCCCCCCGAAATCAGAGACAAAAGAAAAATTTTTAATGAGTAGCAGCAGCGAGAATAAATATTTCGAAAATATTTCGCCTGCGGCGCTACTTTTGAACGAAAATATCTCAAAAAGCTCCAGATTTTGCTTGAAAATTTCCACCAACTGTTTAGTTGCGGTAGAAATTTCATTCATACTAAATAAAACCATGGAAGATATCACAAAAGATTGATCTACAGTACGTACATTTCACCGAAAGCAGGACTGGTGGCGTAATTTCCAAATTGGCGAAAACGGCAAAATGTCGCAGTGTTAGTGATTTTCGCCAAAGTTCCTAACAAGGAGCAGGGTCGACATTTTTTGGAAAACTTTGTTCCTGAAATATATAACGGGAAAACGGTAATTTTTGAAAAATTCATAACTTTAGTGTCAATAGCGCTATCTGAATAATTGCTGTGGGAACATGTCTGGCTTTTTTCTCATGCAACTGTAAACAATTCACGACGTAACGTGGTCTCTACGCCGGTGTGGCTTTTTCCCCCCGATGATTTTGACCATTGGAAAAAAAAGCCAGAGTCACTGTCTAGAGTCTAGACCTATATTGAGCAGTTATCTTGGATTTTTGGGATAGTTACTATTTTGAAAATAATCAGCAGTTCAAGTGATACTAAACAATATTGTTTGTACGTGGTTAGTCCCTCAAATGAGCAACTTTTGGACTAATATGTCGCGTCAGTCGTTCTGACCGCTACACACTACATTTCATCCTCAAATTGGCACATTTGGCCAAAAAGAGCATTACGAATTCATTGGAAAACACTAATTTGTAGCTAGCCTTCATTTTAGCAAGCTTTTAAAAAATTTTATGTTTACGTTATATATATTTGATGAAACCTAGCCAGTTTATGCTGCAAACTAAAAAGTTGTTTTAATGCTTTACGAAGGAAATTTGCCTCGGTATACAACAAACCTAGGGTAAATAAGCGACGCTGAACAAGATGGAACATTCTGAATTGGTCTACGCCTTCAGAATATGCTTCGACCAAAGTGGTTTTTCCCCGGTGACTGGCTTCTTTCCCGATTTAGCTTTTTTCCCAGGAAATGAATCACTTTACTTTACTTTACACGGCATCACTGATTCCAATGCTTCGCCGGTATCACCATGATGATTCATAGTGATATTTCTGGGTAATTTTAAGTGGAGGCCCCAGCTCCACAACACTCCACATTGCCCAGGAGCGCTGGCATAAAATCTCCGGTTGGCCGTTCCAGCGAACTGCATCCGCCCACCCGGTGTAGAACTGGAGGAGGCGGTGGCTCCCACCAGACCCTTTCCAGCTCCGTCCCACAGCTGCCGTGCCTCCCAAACACCAGGAAACCGCCATCAGGGGACCATGTACCATTCTTCACCATTGCCTGCCATTAGCCGAGGTGCGGCCCTTCACCGCTGGTGCCAGGCCTGTCCGCCTTGGTAGAACCTGCCAGGGACCGAAGTCCCGGACGGCATAGCCCTGGCACGCCCCCGTTACACCGACCCGCCACGGTGAGGCCGCAGGTTGGACTTGGAGGCCGGCATTGAAATGAAATTGAAAATTGAAATGAATCACAAATTATATATATATATTCTCTATTGCTACGGTCATTAATAGAGAAGTCATTAATACATGAAAATAATCAAATAATAGGGGTTGCCATTCTTCAGACTTCAAGAATTTTCCCATATATAATCCCAAAAAATGAGTTGCACACATCCAAAAGTTTGAAAAAATGGTGTTTTCCTAGATTGACTATATAATATATAATACACATAGGAAACATTATGTATACAGTTCCCAAGCCTGCTTAGGAAGTGTCCGCCGGGATTTGAACCCGGGACCCCCCCAGACTCGAAAGCCTGGGTTGCTCTGCCACTGAGCTACGGCCACTCGTAAAGAAGGAACAGGCTTGAAAATATATACATTTCAAGAATTACTGTTTAGGTTGGAAAAGAACAGAGCTAAGAAAGAACACAGAAGTTTAAGGAAAAATGAAATTCTGAGATTTGTAGACTTGATATCACTCACATTAAGTAAGCGCGGTGTAAGACCGTTCATTTTAAAATGTCATTGTTGAACCAAAATCGCCTAGTGCTGATTTCATAGTTCCAGACCGTCTATTAGTGTGAGTCCGCTGCAGTGGGTTTTAAACGGAAAAACGGCATGTTACAAACGGAGGCGTCGACGTTCGCGTACGCACGTCGAAGCGCGTCTCTATGCGTACGCAACAATGAAGACAGCCTGGGTTTAACTTTATTGGGCGCCCCCCGCTTTATGTGTTCCCCCTCACTCGACCCCTCCCCCAGGGGCGTATCCAGGAATTTGAAAGGGGGTCCGACCATATAAGGGAGGGGTCCAAGCCACAATTTTTCCGAAAAATGGTCAAATTTGCACTAAAAATAGCTAACGATTTCAAAAAAATTTCGAAGAGGGGGGTCCGGACCCCCTGGTTATGCCACTCCTCTCCTCCCCCTCAGTCTTTGTGCTCCCTCGACTGACTATAAGGTGCCCAGGAAATGCAAAACTTTAACGATTTTTTGGTCACATTATATATTCAAAAATTTTCCGGTTTCGCCGAAATTTTTTGGTCTAAAATCGTCTATTTTGGTTCTATAAAACTTAATTTTAAACACTTTTAGCGTAGTTATTGTAGTATAGAGGTCGGGGAAAAATCAACCCGCGAGAGTGGTGGGGGAAAAACCACCCCCCCCCCGGTTTGGGCGATGGGGGTGAGCTAGCGGGCTCAAATTTGGCGTGCAAGTTGCCAGGGCCCATCCCACCTACCACACGAAATTTGAGCATAACCGGACCACTTTTGAACATTTTTTGACATTTTCGAGTCGACCCCAAAAAAATCAAAATTTGCCTATTTTCGAAGGCATGTAGAAAATTTACATAGTAGTTAAATATTAACTTTTTCTATAGTTTCTATGAGAACAACATGTGCTCTTTCCAAAAATGTCGGTCTTCTCTTCCTGCGACGCTTGGCAAGCTGCCAGCAGAATTTTAAAAAATGGGAAAATAAAACCAAGGGGTGGGAAAAACCAAACTCCCAAAAATGGTTATTAGTTGCTTAAAAGTCATTCACGTAGCAAGTAGTTTAATGCGTTCTTTCACGTGAATAGCTCAAAATTGTATATATATATACAAGTAATAAAAATGCTCCTCTGGAGCATGAAAAAAGTAATATGGGTGATGGTGAGGTTGCAAAATCAAGAGAGGACTAGTCTTAAAAATGCTTAATATGGGGCTAGGTTCAAAAATAGAAGAGGACTAGGTTGTGAGCGAATTAATATGGGCACAGCTTCGCCGAACAACCCATATTCGCGGTTTTTAAATGTAAATGATTATGCATATCCACGATACATTTAGTTTATTGTTCATAAATAATCTACAGCTACGGTATGTGTTCGAGCTTTGTTCGAACTTTTATTTTAGCAAACGCTTTCTTCGATAAATTCTTTATACTAACCTGCGCAATTTACGTATATCCATTTATACGGAAAATTTATTTTCAAGAATAATTTAGGACTCTCCGACGATCTTCTATTTCCCCCTGACTTGGACCAATAGCTTTAGCATAGCCTTACATCTCTCCTAGTAGTAGATCCTGCCGTAGTTCAACACAACAAAATTATGATAATTTACGTATATATTCCTAGCTAGTCTAACAGTGCATGCAAACAGCTATATTCAATGAGTATAGTCAAGCGGGAAAAAAAAACCCACTTTTTTTTTTCTTGGACCAGAACTTTCGACTGGTTTGGGTTAGCACGACTTTGATACTATATTTAATTAGGGTTTGCCCTAAGCTTTCGAATGAGGTATAGTTTGTCTCCCTAGACCCTGCCGTTATGGAGAAATTAAAGTTTTCCGTGTCGGGAAAAAAACCCCAATGCGGGGAAAAAAACCCATCGGCGGGGAAAAAAAACCCACCCGGATTTTTTGCTGGAAGCGTGCCAGAACAATTTTGACGGTGCCATTCGAAAGAGCGGGTTGTTTTTAGTAGGTCTACATCGAAAAATACCAACATTTTTGAAAATTTTCAGAAAAAATTGAATTTTGAAAATTTTGTATGTTTAACACGTAAACATAGGCAAATTTTGGAAATTTTTAAAAATTGTTTATTTTTGGCAGTTTAAGAATCCTATCGTGTAGAAAACGTGTTTTTCCTGTAGTTAGAGCCAAACTAGACCCATTTTAAGGCAAAAATAAGCATTTTTGGCCAAAATTGAAATTTTGGCTTGAAATGGCACCATGTCCAATTTAGACCCCCTGGACCACCCATAACAGAACGAACCCGGGTAAAACCTATACCAATTTAATCTATAGGCTCTATTAAACAAATGTATGTATTAGTTTGACCTTTCCTGTTAACGGTTAGAAAAATATTCAATTTTGAAAAGTGGGTTTTTTTTCCCGCCGATGGGTTTTTTTTCCGCCAACTCTAGGTCACCCCCAGGTCGCACCGGAGGGGTTAGAGCAGTGTGGCATATATCATCATGAAGCCCAACAGATGGCCTACACATACATACTATCCGCTTTGGTCTAGGTCTTTCCAGTAGTTCAGGGTGGCCAGCCAAAGTTTGCCAAATTTCGGCACTTGGACGGACCAAAATTTTCGAAAATTTCAAAGTCCCAAAAAATTTGCAGGGAAGCAGTGGGAACAACAATAATGCAGCCTCTAGGGTTATTTTTGACGCTCTTCAAGATAGGCTATTAAAATCCTATATAGCTCATACCGGTAAGCCCACACTGGAGGTGGGTTTTTTCCCGCATATTGAAATGGGTTTTTTTTCCCGCTTGACTATATATATTCAACGTTTAAATTTTTTATTGACTGA
>JASAND010026445.1:0-19802 GCA_030248195.1 Trissonchulus latispiculum
TATATATATATATATATATATATATAACTCTAAACTTTAAATACTTTAAATAAAATTTAAATACCACAATACACTAATAAAACGACAGAATTGGAAATTTTTCAAAACAAAAAGCTATGCCACACTCAAAAAATGGAAAGGAAAAAGGAACTGAGGCAGCCCCGTTATCCAATCACTAACTATTCAGTACTGGACTCTTGGTAGATAAGAGTGGGATGAACAATCAATTATCAGAGTGCATACGCAACACATACCCAACAAATCGTTTCTAGGACATCGATGCGAGGATTTTATTCCACTATATACATTTGTCACTTTAAAATCTGAGTATATAATGAAATCCTGCTACTGAGCATACGACTGATGGAGCGAGCCAAATTCTCAGTTGGGGCTCCAACTTAACCAGTCAATCAGCTAGTAGCAGCTGTCATCAATCGCCATTCGTATAATATCTGTGCACCAAAATAAAACACAAGGCAACAAACATATATATCTAAGCAAGAACCAGCTGACAGATTTTTCATTGTCAGCTTGCATTTTCATAAATTAAAGTGGACAGCTTGCTCCGCTCTGCTCTATATATAATTTCTTGTAAAGAACGATTTTTAAAAAGAACACTTTGCCAGCCTCTCGAATAGTAGAATTTACAACAGTTTCCTGTAGAAAATTCCAGAAGCCCCGGAGCAGAAGCCCGGTCCGGAGCACCGAAAATCGGAGCTCCGTCGGAGCGGAGCTCCGACGCATATCACTAATATATACAAGTAGGAAAATGCTCCTTGCAGTCGCATTAAAAATACAATATGAGCCAGAAGGACAGCATTCAATTCGGCAAAAGACAAGATTTAAAATGTGTAATATGAGCCAGCATTTAATTATGTAAAGGACAAGATTTAAAAGTTTAATATGAGCAGCTCGCTTTCTCGGGCTCATATTGACGCCTTAGGAACACAGATTTGTCTGCAATTAAGTTACATATAACTGAAATCTGTGGAACAGATATATATAATAACAATATATTTACAAGCTATTCGAAGCAGAGCACCCGGTAATATAACATCTAATCAAGGGTACGCTGGAAATATTTAAACCAGGGCTTATTGCAGTTACACACAACATACAATCTTATTATACAGCATGCACCTCAGATACTAAACCATATCTTTCAATATATAACGTACGGAGAACTTGTTGATTTTCAGCAATACGTATATACCATACTGCAATCATCAATTTCTCTGTAACAGGTCCAGATTTGTACTACGTTAATAAGTTTGTGAGTACATGCTCTGTCAGAATCTTATGAACGAAAATACGAAAGAGCAAAGAAAGAATGATACCCCTTACGGGCTATCTGTGAGGCGTCAATATGAGCCCGAGAAAGCGAGCTGCTCATATTACACATTTTAAATCTTGTCTTTTGCCGAATTGAATGCTGTCCTTCTGGCTCATGTTGTATTTTTCATGAGACTGCAAGGAGCATTTTTCCTACTAGTCCTATTTCATTTTTGAGAATGTGCTATGGTTCATTTACCATAACATTAACCTTTACTCTTAAACTAGGTGGTACCCCTGTGGCTTGAACCAGGAACTGGCTCAAACAGATCTGGCCAGCGATTGGTCGGATCACCAAATAACACCACCAGTCGATTCTCCAATGCAATATTTCTACACAAAATTTCGGCTGCAGTGTCGCAGCGCAGCACGATTTCCTATATATGCGCACAACCAAATGGCCGAAAACAGCTGTTTTTGGGGACTTTTCCATCTTTGACCCTGGGCGAGGAACCACAGGCGCCATGCAGCCCGAGGGTCACACCCGTCGGTTTCGGCGATATGCTTATCGTGTTCAGCGACCCCGACTTACTATATAAGGGCAAGCTTTCAGGCAGTTTAAACTTGTCTATTTCAAGTTACAGGGCGTGCTGCACGGTGCTGCGGCTGCAGCGCCGCAGCGCAGCACGATAAGCGACGAGGATACTCTCATCGTGTTCAGCGACCCCGTATATAAGGGCAAGCTTTCCGGCAGTTACCACTTGTCCATTGCAAGTTACGGAGCGTGCTGCACAGTACTGCTTCTGCAGCGCCGCGGCGCAGCACGACAGCAGCACCGCACAGCGACCAGGATACTCTCATCGTGTTCAGCGACCCCGATTTACTATATAAGGGCAAGTTTTCAGGCAGTTTCAACTTGTCTATTTCAAGTTACAGGACATGCAGCACAGTACTGCTTCTGCAGCGCCGCGGCGCAGCACGACAGCAGCACCGCACAGCAAGGTTTTTTATTTAGGCCATAGCTAAGGTCATGGCCTACATTTTAGAGCCGCTGCCCTAAAGAACTGTGGCCGTTGAGGCCACCTGGACTAAAGTTTTCGACAAAAACTCTTTGATCTTTAAGTGAAAATAATGGTATTTCTAATAAATTGTTTTTACTTCCTAAATGAAAGCCCTAAGTGAGCTGAGCAACTTTTGTCATAGAACTGCGTACCCAAAGTGGCTGTAGAGTGCTGTGGTGGGGTGGGGTGGGGACTTAGACGATTTTGGGTCAAAAATGAAATTTTTCAAAAGTGGTGAACTTTGGCATCAAATGAAAACCCTAAGCGAACTAATCAACTTCCTTCAACTTCCACCCAAACTTGTTGTGGCATACATATATATATATATATATATATGTTCATTTTTGTCTTTATTTTCTCAATTTTAAGGATAGACACAGGCCATCACACACATATTATCCTCCTTTGTGCGGAGCATTTTTGTTACTTGTATATATATATATATATATACTTATTTGTACGTACATGTCATGAGCTATAGACCGTGCTGTACTTCAGCAGCAGTCGACTGCAGCGCAATCAGATGTAAACTATACTGTCAATGAAGAAAACTTACGGCATGATTTGTAATGCTCTGCCACACTTGTACACAAAATTTCGTAAGATAACAACTTACCTGTAGCTAGTTATAGGTCGTGCTGTACTTCAGCAGCACTCCACTGCAGCGCAACCAGATGCAAACTTTACTGTCAGTGAAAGAAACTCATACGGCACGATTTGCAATGCTCTGCCACACTTGTACACAAAATTTCGTAAGATAAAAACTTACCTGTAGCTAGTTATAGGCCGTGCTGTACTTCAGCAGCACTCCACTGCAGTGCAACCAGATGTAAACTATACAGTCAATGAAGGAAACTTATACGGCACGATTTGTATTGCTCTGCTGTACTTGTATGCAAAATTACGGACGATTGTAACATATCTGTAGCTAGTTTTAGGCCGTGGTGAACTTAAGCAGCACTCTACTGCAGCACAACCAGATGCCAACTATAGTGTCAATGTAGCTACGTTAATTTGCCATGTCCGGAGCTATCTACACAACCAATTTAATATGTTTTACCGTTTACAGTATGCATACAGCCAGCGTTCTGTGGTTGCTGGATAACAGTGCAGCACGATAGCAGCAGCGCACCTCGACTATGCTCATCGTGTTCAGCGACCACGATAACCCTTATATGCGTCCCACTAGATGGCCCAAAACAGCATATTTAGAGCTATTTTTGACTATTGGACTTAGAAATTTTTCCAAAATGGCTATTTGGCCGGACCAAATTTGGGCCGGCCGCCTGAACGATCCCGGCCAGATATCGAAAATCGCCCTCGCTATTCCATGGTACCCAGGCCAAAGTTTCTTATGCAACAATCCGCTGGTCTCTAGCTTGTTCCCTGTACCCTGCAGCTCTTTCACAAAATTGGCCTTTTTTGGTCAAAATAGCAATGAGGCCACCAGGTGGCATGCCGGGCCGGGCAGCGAAAATCTATCAAAAAGATTCACTTTCGGGATATATACGTTCAGAAAAACCAAACTTCGCCTTCGGAAACTGCCCAAATCGTTCTATCATTAAGTCAGAAAATTGCACTTTTGCGAGCGTGACTTACACGGAAAAGACAAACGGACCTAACTTGTCCGGAAGCGAAAATTTTCAAAGTTGGAAATTTTGACCAAAACGTTTTTGCTACTTATAGTATATATGTAGGAAAAATGCTCCTTGCAGTCGCATAAAAAATACAATATGAGCCAGAAGGACAGCATTCAATTCGAGAAAAGACAAGATTTAAAATGTGTAACATGAGCCAGCATTTACTTGTGTAAAGGACAAGATTTAAAAGTGTAATATGAGCAGCTCCCTTTCTCGGGTTCATATTGACGCCTTGGGAATGATGTTGTGTATATACGCAATTTGATCGATGCCAAAGAACAAAATTTAAGGAAGTGTAGAAATAGGCATTGCTCAGAGCCGGTCCCTGGTAGCCTGCGCCGAGTAACTTAACATGCGACTCAGAGTATCGTTAATATCACACTATTTACGTACATACCAGAAAATAAATTGTAATTACAATCATATACAATGTGTAGATAAATACGTATATAATAAACCATAGTCTGTGCTGTTTTTACAAGACGCACTTCATTTTCAGCAAATCCCTTTTGTCATCGCTGCCAGCATACACCATTAGCTAGCTGTAGTATACCATTAGCTTCTCTGTCACAGGTCTAGTATATTCACTAAAGTATATATCTGACTGAATGCTCTATCAGAATCGTGTGGGCAGAAACACGAAGAAAAAGACAGAGAGGAACCACTTCCTGTGGGCTGTCCGCGCGGCGTCAATATGAGCCCAAGAAAGGGAGCTGCTCATATTAAACTTTTAAATCTTGTCCTTTACACAAGTAAATGCTGGCTCATATTACACATTTTAAATCTTGTCTTTTCTCGAATTGAATGCTGTCCTTCTGGCTCATATTGTATTTTTTATGCGACTGCAAGGAGCATTTTTCCTACTTGTCCTATTTCCTTTTTGGTAGTGTCCTACGGTCCATTATTAACAATTCCTATAGTAGTTTACATTGCAGCATACACTATGTCCACCACTGGATTCATCGAAACCGACGGATGTGATCCTCGGGCTGCATGGCGCCCGCGGTTCCTCGCCCAGGGTCAAGTTGGGAAGAGTCCCCAAAAACGGCTATTTTTGGCTATTTGGAAGTGTCACTGAAAACGATGAGCATATCGCCGAAACCGACGGATTGACCCTCGGGCTGCACGGCGATATGATCATCGTTTTCAGCGACCCCGATTTACTATATATGGGCACCTCCAAATAGCCGAAAATAGCCGTTTTTGGGGACTTTTCCCAACTTTGACCCTGGGCGAGGAACCACGGGCGCCATGCAGCACGATGGTCACATCCGTCGGTTTCGGCAATATGCTCATCGTTTTCAGCGACCCTGATTTACTATGGGCACCTCCAAATGGCCGAAAATAGCCGTTTTTGGGGACTTTTCCCAACTTTGACCCTGGGCGAGGAACCACTGGCGCCATGCTGCCCGAGGGTCACATCCGTCGGTTTCGGCGATATGCTCATCGTTTTCAGCGACCCCGATTTACTGTATATGGATGGACACCTCCAAATGGCCCAAAATAGCCGTTTTTGGGGACTTTTCCCAACTTTGATCCTGGGCGAGGAACCACTGGCGCCATGCTGCCCGAGGGTCACGTCACATCCGTCGGTTTCGGTGATAATGCTTATCGTTTTCAGCGGCCCCGATCTACTATGTGGACACCTCCAAATGGCCGAAAATAGCCGTTTTTGGGGACTTTTCCCAACTTTTGACCTTGGGCGAGGAACCCCGGGCGCCATGCAGCCCGAGGGTCACATCCGTCGGTTTCCTGGCTTTTTCCTCCGGGGGGGGGTGGGGGGGGCCCCCCAGAAATTCGTTCCCCCCAGACTTGGGTTGCGCCCCCCCCCCAGAATCGCCCCCCAGGATTCGGGCCTTCCCCCCCCAGAACTCTAAAATGCCCGGAAAAATAGGGTTTTGAGGGTATATAAATTTTGAAAAAATTTTCCGGCTTCGCCGGATTTTTACTCATTTTTAAGCATTTTCTAGCTATTGTAAGCTTAAATTTAAGTTAAAAATAGTTAATTTTTTAGCTTAGCAGCAAAAAATAGCTATTTTTGGGCATTTTTTGAAACATTTCCCCCCCCCCCGACCTGGGGGGGGACACCCCAGACTTCCCCCCCCCCCAGAAATCTTTGCCTAGGAAAAAGCCAGGTTTCGGCGATATGCTCATCGTTTTCAGCGACCCCGATTTCCTATATATGGACACCTCCAAATGGCCGAAAATAGCCGTTTTTGGGGACTTTTCCCAACTTTGACCCTGGGCGAGGAACCACTGGCGCCATGCTGCCCGAGGGTCACATCCGTCGGTTTCGGCGATATGCTCATAGTTTTCAGCGACCCCGATTTACTATATATGGACCACCTCCAAATGGCCGAAAATAGCCGTTTTGGGGACTTTCCCCAACTTTGACCCTGGACGAGGAACCACGGGCGCCATGCGCCCGAGGGTCACATCCGTCGGTCTCGGCGATATGCTCACTCGTTTTCAGCGACCCCGATCTACTATTGGACACCTCCAAATGGCCCAAAATAGCCGTTTTTTGGGGACTTTTCCCAACTTTGACCCTGGGCGAGGGACCACGGGCGCCATGCAGCCCGAGGGTCACATCCGTCGGTTTCTGTGGTTTCGCGATATGCTCATCGTTTTCAGCGACCCCGTTTCATATATGGCCACCTCCAAATGGCCGAAAATAGCCGTTTTTGGGGACTTTTCCCAACTTTGACCCTGGACGAGGAAACACGGGCGCCATGCAGCCCGAGGGTCACATCCGTCGGTTTCGGCGATATGCTCATCGTTTTCAGCGACCCCGATTTACTATATGGACACCTCCAAATTACCCAAAATAGCCGTTTTTGGGGACTTTTCCCAACTTTGACCCTGGGCGAGGAAACACGGGCGCCATGCAGCACGAGGGTCACGTCACATCCGTCGGTTTCGGTGATAATGCTTATCGTTTTCAGCGGCCCCGATCTACTATGTGGACACCTCCAAATGGCCGAAAATAGCCGTTTTTGGGAACTTTTCCCAACTTTGACCTTGGGCGAGGAACCCCGGGCGCCATGCAGCCCGAGGGTCACATCCGTCGGTTTCCTGGCTTTTTCCTACAGGGGGGGGGTGGTGGGGGGCCCCCCGAAATTCGGTCCCCCCCAGATTTGGGTTGCCCCCCCCCAGAATCGCCCCCCAGGATTCGGGCCTTCCCCCCCAGAACTCTAAATGCCCGGAAAAATAGGGTTTTGAGGGTATATAAATTTTGAAAAAATTTTCCGGCTTCGCCGGATTTTTACTCATTTTTAAGCATTTTCTAGCTATTGTAAGCTTAAATTTAAGTTAAAAATAGTTAATTTTTTAGCTTAGCAGCAAAAAATAGCTATTTTTGGGCATTTTTTGAAACATTTTTCTCCCCCCCCAGACCTGGGGGGGGGACACCCCAGACTTCCCCCCCCCCAGAAATCTTTGCCTAGGAAAAAGCCAGGTTTCGGCGATATGCTCATCGTTTTCAGCGACCCCGATTTCCTATATATGGACACCTCCAAATGGCCGAAAATAGCCGTTTTTGGGGACTTTTCCCAACTTTGACCCTGGGCGAGGAAACACGGGCGCCATGCAGCCCGAGGGTCACATCCGTCGGTTTCGGCGATATGCTCATCGTTTTCAGCGACCCCGATTTGCTATATAAGCGCACCACTAAATGGCCGAAAAACGCCATTTTAGACGACTTTTTGACAATTTTCTATGTTGGGACCGGACAATTTTCCGGAAAAAAGTCCGAATGTTCGCGAGCCCATGTTTGACAGTCTGTAAAAATGGCTAGGGGCCGAATTGGGCCAAAATAATCAATAGTGAACAGGTTCATGGTTTTGCTAACAAGATAATAATAAATAGGTAAAGGTCGCTCCCATAAGGCATGTGAAAATTCCTTTGGTGAGTTACGGGACATAAAGCGTAAAGGAGAAACATCAGAGAAAAAAAACCCCACCTAGAAAGTAGGTCTGAAAAATGAAAATTTCCAAAGTTCATTTTTCCGGGCAAGTTTGGTATCATTCGAAAGCTCTTGGCCTGGGAATTTCGAAAATGTAAATATTAGCTCTTAATACCTTACCGCTAATTAGTTACGCCTAATTAAGCATTTTGAAAACACGCAAAGTGCCTTTTTGGCTCATATTATGGGGGGCTCTCCGAGCTCCCCCATGACATTCGTTGTTCTGATTCCAACGATACCGAATTTGTCTTGTTTCGTAGAGTATTTAGCTGCTACGGAGCTCGAACGGGTCTCCAAGGACCTCCCTGAGCCTTTTACACACATATAGTCAAGCGGGAAAAAAACCCACTCGCCAATGCGGGAAAAAACCCACCCCCAGTGTGGGCTTACCGGTATGAGCTATCGGATTTTAATAGCCTATCTTGAAGAGCATTCAAAATAACCCTGGAGGGTGTATTATGGTAGCTCCCACTGCTTCCCTGCAAATTTTTTGGGACTATGAAATTTTTGGAAATTTTGGTCCGACCAAGTGCCGAAATTTGGCAAACTTTGCCGGGCCACCCTGAACAACTGGAAAGACTTAGACCAAAGCGGATTATATGTACCTGTAGGGCATCTGTTGCGCTTCATGATGATATATGTCACACTGCTCTGACCCCTCCGGTGCGACCTGGGGGTGACCTGGAGTTGGCGGGAAAAAACCCACGGCGGGAAAAAACCCACTTTTCAAAACTAAGTTTTTTCTAACCATTGACTGGAAAGGTCAAACCAATACATACATTTGTTTAATAGAGCCTATAGATTAAATTGGTATAGGTTTTACCTGGGTTCGTACTGTTATGGGTGGTCCAGGGGGTCTAAATCGGACACGGTGCCATTTCAAGCCAAAATTTCAATTTTGACCAAAAATGCTTATTTTTGCCTTAAAATGGGTCTAGTTTGGCTCTAAATACAAGGCAAACACGTTTTCTACACGATAGCATGCTTAAACTGCCGAAAATAAACAATTTTAAAAAATTTCCAAAATTTGCCTATGTTTATGTGTTAAAGATACAACATTTTCAAATGACCATATGACCTCAATTTTAGTACAAAAACTAATATATTTTGATGCAGTTGTACTAAAAACAACCCGCTCTTTCATTTGGAATGGTTAGAAATGCTCCTGGCAGCTTGCCAAAAATTTTTTGGGGTGGGTTTTTTTCCCGCATATGGGTTTTTCCCGCAGTGGGTTTTTTCCCCGCCAGTTTGGGACAATTTTTCTCGCTAACGGCACACCCTAGAGAGGTGTTCTATAGCTCATAAGAAAGCTTATGACTAGGCCTACACTGTAGCTACCTGTATAATCAGCATTTCGATATGTCAAACCATTAAAAAGTTCTGGCCAAAAATTTGAAAAGTGGGTTTTTTTCCCGCTTGACTATACGTATATATTATAGGGGGGGTCGCTCTCGCGCCACCCTATATAGTCAAGCGGGAAAAAACCGACCCCCAGTGTGGGCTTACCGGTATGAGCTATCTAGGATTTTAATAGCCTATCTTGAAGAGCATCCAAAATAACCCTGGAGGGTGTATTATTGTCGCTTCCACTGCTTCCCAGCAAATTTTTTGGGACTTTGAAATTTTCGAAAATTTTGGTTCGTCCAAGTACGGAAATTTGGCTAACTTTGCCTGGCCTCCCTGAACTACTGGAAAGACTTAGACCAAAGCAGATTGTATGTATGTGAAGGGCATCTGTTGCGCATCATGATGATATATGCCACATTGCTCTAACCCCTCCGGTGCGACCTGGGGGTGACCCAGAGTTGGCGGGAAAAAACCCACATGCGGGAAAAAACCCGCTTTTCAAAATTGAAAATTTTTCTAAGCATTAGCAGGAAAGGTCAAACGATTACATACATTTGTTTAATGGAGCCTATAGATTAAATTGGTATAGGTTTTACCGGGGTTCGTTCTGTTGTGGGTGCTCCAGGGGGTCGAAATCAAACATGGCGCCATTTCAAGCCAAAATCTCAATTTTGGCCAAAAATGCTTATTTTTGCCTTAAAATGGGTCTAGTTTGGCTCTAAATACAAGAAAAACACGTTTTCTATACGATAGGATGCTTAAACTGCCGAAAATAAACAATCTTAAAAAATTTCCAAAATTTGCCTATGTTTATATATGTGTTAAACTTACCAAATTTTCAAGTCACTATGAGCTCAATTTTTCAACAAAAACTAATATATTTTGATGCAGTTGTACTAAAAACAACCCGCTCTTTCATTTGGAACGGTTAGAAATGCTCCTGGCAACTTGCCAAAAAATTTTCGGGGTGGGTTTTTTCCCGCATATGGGTTTTTTCCCGCCAGTTTGGGACAATTTTTCTCACTAACGGCGCACCCTAGAGAGGTGTTCTATAGCTCATAAGAAAGCTTACGACTAGGCCTAGCAGCCTGTATAGTCAGTATTTTTATATCTCAAACCAGTAAAAAGTTCTGGCCAAAAATCTGAAAAGTGGGTTTTTTCCCGCTTGACTATAATATATATATATATATTACCAACATATATACGTATATACGTATATATCTGGGTTTGTCTTACTGGGGGGGGGGGCGGGGCCCCTCCACCTTTTTGGGTTCTCCCCCCCTCTTTTTTGGGCTTCCCCCCACTCACCGTAAGGTGCCCAGAAATTGCCAAATTTTTAGGATTTTTGGTCAAAATTTTCAAAATTTTTCCGGCGTCACCAGAAAGTTTTGATCAAAAATCGCCTTTTTTTGGTGCTAAAACTTGATTTTTGAGCACTTTTAAGCATACTTATAGCAGTGTATGTGGAAATCAGGCTATTTATACAGCATTTTTGGCCCATTTTATTCCCCCCACTAGTGGGGGGGAGGGCGCCCCCCCACTTATCTTTGCCTAAAATAAACCCAGTAGCGCGGCGGGAAATAAAAACCCAAATTTTCAAATTTTGGCTGTAACTTTATTATTAAGCGACAGATCGAAAATCTAACGATAACTACCATGAGGCCTCTTCAAAATGACCCATAAAACGTCTCTCTAGCACTTACGGTTGGTGAGAAATTTTCGACCAAACCGATGGGAAAAAACACATGGGCGGGGAAAAACCCAGCCGATTTTTGCTGGCAGCATTCCAGAACAGTTTTGACTATACCATTCGAAAGAGCGGGTCATTTTTAGTATAGCCATGGGGGGAAAACCCACATTTTCGGATTTTGGCTGTAACTTTTTTATTATAAGGGTTATCTGAGAACTTTATATACCATCGTACTTGGCGTACTTAGAACTTTCTTTTAAGCCTATTTGCACTTCTCTAAATTGTACCGTTAGAGCGGTATAATGCAAAAAGTAGCGGGGGAAAAAACCCAATGGGGGAAAAAACCCAAATGGGGGAAAATAAACCCACCCCTCACAGGTCTTAAAAATTGTTCTATCGCAATTCTGACACTTCCGGTGTAAAATTCAACCCTTTTTTAGTTAGTATGAACCAAAAAACCCGATCTAAGTAGCTTTTTTTGAGATCTCATGTGCCGTTGAAAATGCTGCATCAACTGGCCAGGTTTCATAAAGTTTAACACATAAACATAGGGCAATTTTTGAAAAATGCTAAAAATGATGTAGTTTGATAAAACTTATTATTCTATCGTGTAGAGAATGGTTTTTTACGTAGAATTGGCTGTTAAAATCCACGATTGTACCTGTATTGGGTCCTCCAGCTGCGAAATGGCACTTTTAAGGTTTTTAGCCCCTAGCTAGCCAGGTAAACAAAATTGTCCGAATATGACTGCATAGGATGACGCAGCGTGCTCGATAGTACCGTGCTATAGTCTCTAATTGTTTCCGTGTTGAATTGTTTAAAAAATTTTCAAAAAAATTTGGGTGGGGTTTTTTCCCCCAAAGTGGGTTTTTCCCCGCCACGTTTGGCAATGTGCCAGACTAACGGTACAGCGGATCGCTCTAATTTTGGCTGTGCAAAGAGGAAGAGTTGCCATCATTGCAGATATTTGCAAAACTTTTCTAGCCCAACCCAGTCAAAAGTTACATCGGTCCAAACTTTTGGTAAATTTTTGGATGGTTGAACCAAAAAGTAGTTGTCATTTTCAAAATGTCATAAAATAAGCAGGAGTGAACCAAATGACTTGATCTTTGCATACATAGGTTAGAAAGAGTCGCGCTTCCTGCTGCTATGTTTTGGAGCTCATATGTCCAACCCATGACCCAGGAGGCGGGTGGGTTTTCCCCCCCAAAAAGGGGGTGGGTTTTTTTCGCCCCATGGCTATACATCTGCATCCAAAAATATCAATATCTTTGCAAAAATTTCTGTCCAATTGACTTTTGAAAATTTCATCTGTTTAACACGAAAACTTAGGCAAATTTTGGAAATTTTTGAAATTTGCTTAATTTCTGCAGTTTAAGCATCCGATCACATAACATGCTTTTATTGTATTTAAAGCCAAGCCCGACCTATTTTAGTAAAAAATTGGCGATTTTTGACGAAATTTAAAAATTTGGCATTAAATGGCAGTTGGCACCATGTCCGATTTTGGCAACCTGGACCACACATATAACAAGAACCAAAAATGCTCCTTCGTCGCATGTAAAATACATATGAGTACTCTCAGGCAGGTTGTACAAACACGGAAACTAGCCTGTAAAATGCATGAGTGGCGTTGAGGTTGTAAATTAAGAAAAACAAGTTGCAACGGCTTAACATATGAGCCTGTCCTACAACGAGGCTCATATTGGCGTACGTATGTCATAATATAATTTGTCGATATTTGACCTTCATATAAATAGCACGTAAAGCTTTTCATTACAAAATTGTCCTTCACACACCTTGTCGCTGAGACACTGTGCATACGCATTATACGACATGCCACTCTGCGCTCTGACTCAGAGCCATGTGGGGAAAGCATTACGTATGTGAGAGTAGTGTGTCATAGTGTTCCGAGAATACAGTAGGTGTACTATAGTGCTTCCGGAAATAGTAGGTGCCACGGTGTTTCGGGAAACATCAGCTTGCATGTACAGTTAAACTTGAGGTGTCGCAGTTCACTTCGTTCTGTCCATTTCTTTCAAGCCACAATGTTAACATGTTATGTCTATTCATTCGTTTTTTCTTTAACATGATGACCTGATGATCGTTAAGAAGGCTACTGTGACGCCAATATGAGCCTCGTTGTAGGACAGGCTCATATGTTAAGCCGTTGCAACTTGTTTTCCTTAATTTACAACCTCAACGCCACTCATGCATTTTACAGGCTAGTTTCCGTGTTTGTACAACCTGCCTGAGAGTACTCATATGTATTTTACATGCGACGAAGGAGCATTTTTGGTTCTTGTTTTCCATTCTTTTACATATGTATGCGCAAAAAAGAACCAACATAATATATTTCCGAACACCATGCGCAAGCAGATACTATTTTGACCACTTTTGGAAAACTTCATATTTGACCCAAAATCGCCAAAGTCACCACCCCACCACAGCACTCTACAGCCACTTTGAGCATGCAATTCTATGATAAAAATTGCTCAGCTCACTTAGGGCTTTCATTTGGTACCAAATTTGACCACTTTTGAAAAAATTTTATTTTTCACCCAAAATGGCCAAGTCCCCACCTCACCCCACCACAGCACTCTACAGCCACTTTGGGTACGCAGTTCTATGACAAAAGTTGCTCAGCTCACTTAGAACTCTCATTTGATACCAAATTTGACCACTTTTGAAAAATTTTATTTTTCACCCAAAATCGCCTAAGTCCCCACACCACCCCACCACAGCACTCTACAGCCACTTTGAGCATGCAATTCTATGATAAAAATTGCTCAGCTCACTTAGGGCTTTCATTTGGTACCAAATTTGACCACTTTTGAAAAAATTTTATTTTTCACCCAAAATGGCCAAGTCCCCACCTCACCCCACCACAGCACTCTACAGCCACTTTGGGTACGCAGTTCTATGACAAAAGTTGCTCAGCTCACTTAGGGCTTTCATTTGGTACCAAATTTGACCACTTTTGAAAAAATTTTATTTTTCACCCAAAATCGCCTAAGTCCCCACCCCACCCCACCGCAGCACTCTACAGGCAATTCTATGACAAAAGTTGCTCACCTCACTTAGGGCTTTCATTTGGTACCAAATTTGACCACTTTTGAAACATTTCATTTTTGACCGAAAATCGCCTAAGTGCCACCCCACCCCACCACAGCACTCTACAGCCACTTTGAGCATGCAATTCTATGACAAAAGTTGCTCAGCTCACTTAGGGCTTTCACTTGGTACCAAATTTGACCACTTTTGAAAAATTTCATTTTTGACCGAAAATCGCCTAAGTCCCCACCCCACCCCACCGCAGCACTCTACAGGCACTTTGAGCATGCAATTCTATGACAAAAGTTGCTCACCTCACTTAGGGCTTTCATTTGATACCAAATTTGACCACTTTTTAAAAATTTCATTTTTGACCGAAAATCGCCTAAGTCCCCACCCCACCGCAGCACTCTACAGGCACTTTGAGCATGCAATTCTATGACAAAAGTTGCTCACCTCACTTAGGGCTTTCATTTGGTACCAAATTTGACCACTTTTTAAAAATTTCATTTTTCACCTAAAATCGCCTGAGTCCCCACCCCACCCCACCACAGCACTCTACAGCCACTTTGGGTACGCAGTTCTATGACAAAAGTTGCTCAGCTCACTTAGGGCTCTCATTTGATACCAAATTTGACCACTTTTGAAAAAATTTTATTTTTCACCCAAAATGGCCAAGTCCCCACCTCACCCCACCGCAGCACTCTCTCTACAGGCACTTTGAGCATGCAATTCTATGACAAAAGTTGCTCACCTCACTTAGGGCTTTCATTTGGTACCAAATTTGACCACTTTTGAAACATTTCATTTTTGACCGAAAATCGCGTAAGTCCCATCCCACGCCACCACAGCACTCTACAGCCACTTTGAGCATGCAATTCTATGACAAAAGTTGCTCAGCTCACTTAGGGCTTTCACTTGGTACCAAATTTGACCACTTTTGAAAGATTTCATTTTTGACCGAAAATCGTCTAAGTCCCCACCCCACCCCACCGCAGCACTCTACAGGCACTTTGAGCATGCGGGGGGGGGGCGAATTCTATTGTGAATTATTGGTCCCCAACCTAATTTCACCCAATTTTAAAATTTCGCACCCCAAATTTTTCTATTTTCAATTGAATTTCTAAATGTAAGGCTAAATTCATGAACGGTCAAACTAAATTATTTTCAAATTATTACTTCTGTGTATAGGCCCACGGTCGGACTAGCTAATCTTCATTTTGATTCAAATTTTGAGCGCACAGTTAGTTGGGGTTAATCTTTTGTTGAGGTTGGTCGGGCGTCTCCTTTGTAATCGCTTTACGCTCCGCCTCTTTTTGCGATTAGGCGCCTTTTCAGTTAGTGTGCGCCTCATTTACTTCGGATTTTGGGCGGGATCCTTTGTGCCGTCTGTCTCTAAGATTTACGGTCGGGTTTGTTCTTTTATATTCTTTTCTTTGAAATCGTAGTCTGGTGCCTGTGCATTACTGTAAATTTATACTGTGCTGTTATTTTCTTCGATAACTTTTTGTACGATTTAAAAGTAAACTTGCGTCACTTTTTAGTTTTCGCCCTTTTAGTTTCGTAGTTGGTCAGGGTAATTCGGAGCGAGTTGAATCTGGCCTGCGCACACTCTATCGAACCGTTGCAATCTTTTAATTTTCCAGGAATCTGCTTGTCGGGGGGGTGGTGTGGGGACTTCGGCGATTTTGGGTGAAAAATAAGATTTTTCAAAAGTGGTCAAATTTGGTATCAAATGAGAGTTCTAAGTGAGCTGAGCAACTTTTGTCATAGAACTGCGTACCCAAAGTGGCTGTAGAGTGCTGTGGTGGGGTGAGGTGGGGACTTGGCCATTTTGGGTGAAAAATAAAATTTTTTCAAAAGTGGTCAAATTTGGTACCAAATGAAAGCCCTAAGTGAGCTGAGCAATTTTTATCATAGAATTGCATGCTCAAAGTGGCTGTAGAGTGCTGTGGTGGGGTGGTGACTTTGGCGATTTAGGGTCAAATATGAAGTTTTCCAAAAGTGGTCAAAATAGTATCTGCTTGCGCATGGTGTTCGGAAATATATTATGTTGGTTCTTTTTGCGCATACATATGTAAAAGAATGGAAAACAAGAACCAAAAATGCTCCTTCGTCGCATGTAAAATACATATGAGTACTCTCAGGCAGGTTGTACAAACACGGAAACTAGCCTGTAAAATGCATGAGTGGCGTTGAGGTTGTAAATTAAGGAAAACAAGTTGCAACGGCTTAACATATGAGCCTGTCCTACAACGAGGCTCATATTGGCGTCACAGTAGCCTTCTTAACGATCATCAGGTCATCATGTTAAAGAAAAAACGAATGAATAGACATAACATGTTAACATTGTGGCTTGAAAGAAATGGACAGAACGAAGTGAACTGCGACACCTCAAGTTTAACTGTACATGCAAGCTGATGTTTCCCGAAACACCGTGGCACCTACTATTTCCGGAAGCACTATAGTACACCTACTGTATTCTCGGAACACTATGTATGACACACTACTCTCACATACGTAATGCTTTCCCCACATGGCTCTGAGTCAGAGCGCAGAGTGGCATGCCGTATAAATGCGTATGCACAGTGTCTCAGCGACAAGGTGTGTGAAGGACAATTTTGTAATGAAAAGCTTTACGTGCTATTTATATGAAGGTCAAATATCGACAAATTATATTATGACATACGTACGCCAATATGAGCCTCGTTGTAGGACAGGCTCATATGTTAAGCCGTTGCAACTTGTTTTCCTTAATTTACAACCTCAACGCCACTCTTAGGGCTTTCATTTGGTACCAAATTTGACCACTTTTGAAAAAATTTTATTTTTCACCCAAAATGGCCAAGTCCCCACCTCACCCCACCACAGCACTCTACAGCCACTTTGGGTACGCAGTTCTATGACAAAAGTTGCTCAGCTCACTTAGAACTCTCATTTGATACCAAATTTGACCACTTTTGAAAAATCTTATTTTTCACCCAAAATCGCCGAAGTCCCCACACCACCCCACCACAGCACTCTACAGCCACTTTGAGCATGCAATTCTATGATAAAAATTGCTCAGCTCACTTAGGGCTTTCATTTGGTACCAAATTTGACCACTTTTGAAAAAATTTTATTTTTCACCCAAAATGGCCAAGTCCCCACCTCACCCCACCACAGCACTCTACAGCCACTTTGGGTACGCAGTTCTATGACAAAAGTTGCTCAGCTCACTTAGAACTCTCATTTGATACCAAATTTGACCACTTTTGAAAAATTTTATTTTTCACCCAAAATCGCCAAAGTCCCCACCCCACCCCACCGCAGCACTCTACAGGCACTTTGAGCATGCAATTCTATGACAAAAGTTGCTCACCTCACTTAGGGCTTTCATTTGGTACCAAATTTGACCACTTTTGAAACATTTCATTTTTGACCGAAAATCGCCTAAGTGCCATCCCACCCCACCACAGCACTCTACAGCCACTTTGAGCATGCAATTCTATGACAAAAGTTGCTCAGCTCACTTAGGGCTTTCACTTGGTACCAAATTTGACCACTTTTGAAAAATTTCATTTTTGACCGAAAATCGCCTAAGTCCCCACCCCACCGCAGCACTCTACAGGCACTTTGAGCATGCAATTCTATGACAAAAGTTGCTCACCTCACTTGGTCCAGGTTGCCAAAATCGGACATGGTGCCAACTGCCATTTAATGCCAAATTTTTAAATTTCGTCAAAAATCGCCAATTTTTTACTAAAATAGGTCGGGCTTGGCTTTAAATGCAATAAAAGCATGTTATGTGATCGGATGCTTAAACTGCAGAAATTAAGCAAATTTCAAAAATTTCCAAAATTTGCCTAAGTTTTCGTGTTAAACATATGAAATTTTCAAAAGTCAATTGGACAGAAATTTTTGCAAAGATATTGATATTTTTGGATGCAGATGTATAGCCATGGGGTGAAAAAAACTCACCCCCTTTTGGGGGGAAAACCCACCCGCCTCCTGGGTCATGGGTTGGAGATATGAGCTCCAAAACATAGCAGCAGGAAGCGCGACTCTGTCTAACCTATGTATGCAAAGATCAAGTCATTTGGTTCACTCCTGCTTATTTTATGACATTTTGAAAATGACGACTACTTTTTGGTTCAACCATCCAAAAATTTACCAAAAGTTTGGACCGATGTAACTTTTGACTGGGTTGGGCTAGAAAAGTTTTGCAAATATCTGCAATGATGGCAACTCTTCCTCTTTGCACAGCCAAAATTAGAGCGATCCGCTGTACCGTTAGTCTGGCACATTGCCAAACGTGGCGGGGAAAAAACCCACTTTGGGGGAAAAAAACCCACCCAATTTTTTTTGAAATTTTTTTAAACAATTCAATTAGAGACTATAGCACGGTACTATCGAGCACGCTGCGTCATCCTATGCAGTCATATTCGGACAATTTTGTTTACCTGGCTAGCTAGGGGCTAAAAACCTTAAAAGTGCCATTTCGCAGCTGGAGGACCCAATACAGGTACAATCGTGGATTTTAACAGCCAATTCTACGTAAAAAACCATTCTCTACACGATAAAATAATAAGTTTTATCAAACTACATCATTTTTAGCATTTTTCAAAAATTGCCCTATGTTTATGTGTTAAACTTTATGAAACCTGGCCAGTTGATGCAGCATCTTCAACGGCACATGAGATCTCAAAAAAAGCTACTTAGATCGGGTTTTTTGGTTCATACAAACTAAAAAAGGGTTGAATGTTGAATCTGACACCGGAAGTGTCAGAATTGCGATAGAACAATTTTTAAGACCTGTGAGGGGTGGGTTTATTTTCCCCCATTTGGGTTTTCCCCCCATTGGGTTTTTCCCCCGCTACTTTTTGCATTATACCGCTCTACGGTACAATTTAGAGAAGTGCAAATAGGCTTAAAAGAAAGTTCTAAGTACGCCAAGTACGATGGTATATAAAGTTCTCAGATAACCCTTATAATAAAAAAGTTCCAGCCAAAATCCGAAAATGTGGGTTTTTCCCCCATGGCTATACTAAAAATGACCCGCTCTTTCGAATGGTATAGTCAAAACTGTTCTGGAATGCTGCCAGCAAAAATCGGCTGGGTTTTTCCCCGCCCATGTGTTTTTTCCCATCGGTTTGGTCGAAAATTTCTCACCAACCGTAAGTGCTAGAGAGACGTTTTATGGGTCATTTTGAAGAGGCCTCATGGTAGTTATCGTTAGATTTTCGATCTGTCGCTTAATAATAAAGTTACAGCCAAATTTGAAAATTTGGGTTTTATTTCCCGCCGCGCTACTGGGTTTATTTTAGGCAAAGACAAGTGGGAGGTCTCCCTCCCCCACTAGTGGGGAATAAAATGGGCCAAAAATGCTGTATAAACTAGCCTGATTTCCACTACACACTGCTATAAGTATGCTTAAAAGTGCTCAAAAATCAAGTTTTAGCACCAAAAAAAGGCGATTTTTGATCAAAAATTTCTGGTGACGCCGGAAAAATTTTGAAAATTTTGACCAAAAATCCTAAAATTTGGCAATTGTCTGGGACCCTACGGTGAGTGGGAAATGGGGGGGGGGAAGCCCAAAAAAGAGGGGGACCTCCAAAAGGCAGAGGGGCCCCGCCCCCCCCCCCCCCAGTAAGACAAAGCCAGATATATACGTATATACGTATATATGTTGGTAATGTATATATATATATTATAGTCAAGCGGGAAAAAAACTCAATTTTTCAGATTTTTGGCCAGAACTTTTTACTGGTTTGAGATACCAAAATACTGACTAT